>JAVLVB010000990.1:2193646-2203872 GCA_032876305.1 Orestias chungarensis
CCAGAGGAGTGAATGCTGCAAGTCAATGACTCGATGCAATCTGCTGGGGTTCCTTAGATTGGAAACTTTTTCAAATTGATTTGTTAGAATGTATCCTTGATTTTAATTGATTTTTTGTAAAGTGCCTTGAGACGACACCTGTTGTAAATTGGCGCTATATAAATAAACTGATTCTTGATTCTTGATTCTTGATATGAGAAGGAAAAAGCTCATCTTCCTCCCAAATTACGTCCTTCTCACCAAATTTACCACAGACGACAGATCTGTGTTGTTTTTGATTACAGAGATGGAGAAAAACAGGAAGCTTGTCATGCTCTCTACAGTAATGATAGGATACTCTGTCAAGCAGCTCTCAAGGTGTCTACATCCCTTGTCCACAGCCTTACTCCCGTAAGGGCCGTAACTAGCTGCGATAAGCCCCGACAGGCAGTCATCGCCACAGAGGACTGATGGAATACTAATTAGCATGCCACAACTTGAATTATTCATGCTCTTAATTAGGGGAGAGATTTCCCATTAGGCTTTTAGATGTGACTGAACATCTCAACAGTTTGTATCTCCAATTTTTGTGTTAGAGTCGTCCGTGGATGTAAGCACACCAAAACAAGATGATGAGCATACCGGTGCACAGTTTAAAAAAATACATTAAAATAAAGAATAAAGCCCCTCTTTAACACAAGCTGAATATGCAACAGCTGACAAAATTAAAAGGAATACAATGGGGCCCAAGTTGATAAACAGAAATCTGCGGTTATATTCTGGTTATTGCACACTGTAACTTCTGCACACCAACTTTTCTCTTCAGAGTGCACAAGTAATAAATACCAGCTGCTTATCTGCAAAGCAGCACGGAATACACGCGCATCCCGCAACCTTTTTGAAAGGTTCACATATTAACTAATGTGCTACGGCTAGTCACAGCAACCGGTGCGTGATGCTCCCATCCGTGTTTGCGCTCTGCTTTCTACGGCGAGCTACGTCGCACCAACCAGGCGAGACCCAGGCCACATCCATCTGCTGCTGTTTAGCAGGGGAAATTAGGCAGTCAATGTAGCGTATTTGTTTAAGTAATTGGAAAGTAATTAATAACCTGAAAATATAATAATGTGCTCGGCAGCGCCTCTTCATCTGCACAGCACTGAGGAGGAAATGTCTGGTGCTGTGTGCGCAGGTGTCTCGTCAGCATATTACTGCGCTGCAGTTTTACGTGTCTTGGTGTGAGATAAATAGAAATGACTTCAGAGAAAGGGATGAGGAGGAATAAAATGTTGATACACAGACGTGGCACTGACATGGTTCTCCACAGGACACCACATTGCGGGGCGTTCATCAGCAGAGCATTTGGCTCCAGTCGTTCCGGCTCTGGCTCGCAGAAACGCTCAGTGAGGTTGGCAGTGAAACAGGAAGCCGCAGGATCAGGCCAACATTAAACCTCACCTCTAATTACACTGTTTAGAGGTTGTTGTTTTTTTTCTTTATAAATATTTTATGAAATTTCATCTGTACCTATGGGCCACCACCGAAAGGAAAAGTGGCGAGCTCAGGGCTCAGTTTCACAAACACACACTCTGTGAATGTATTTAATGTATGGGCATCTTTTAATTTGTTGCGAAAACCTGTTTATTACCGGAAGTTTCACAAGAGTTTAGAAAAATGTCTCTATTTATTATTTGAGTGCTTATGAAATTTTTTTTGTTTGGTAAAAAAATAAAAATGATGATACTTGATTTATGTCCTTGATCAACCCTGTTTTCTAGTTTGTCAGAAAATAGGGGGTTGTCCGACATTTTACAGCTTGGTTTCTGGGGACTAGTGATGAGAAATTCAGTTTTCTTATGGGGTTTGCCTCACTAAACTTTGACTTTATATTTATAACAAATTATCCAAAAAATGTGTGTATAACAATTGAATATGGTACAAGCATACATGATGTGAAATGTCTGGATGGAAAGTATTTGTATGTCTTATTGTACACAACTTGAAAAGAATGATCAAATTTTTAAATTATATATATATATATATATATATATATATATATATATATATATATATATATATATATATATATATATATATATATATATATATATATATATATATATATATATATATATATATATATATATATATATATAATGTGCCGGATAATATATTATCACCTTGATGTAATTACTGTATGTTTCTCACAGTCTGTCAATATTTCACTTTTTCAGTATGTTGTCTTTGCAGCAGGTATTCCCTCTATTAACTCATGTTTGTTCATGTATGTCCAACCCCGAGCTTTCTTCCTCAGTGCAAACACGCAGGTGCAACTAAATCACGTGTGGAATAAGCAGAAAACCCCCCAGCATTGGCCAGTTGAGCTCTGACCGTTTACTGCAAAGATCCATTTTATTCCCGAATGTCACCGATGAATGGAGACAGAACTGTCAGGTTGGGTCCTTTCAGTGTACTTTATAGATTGTCCAATGGGGGTTGCCAGAGCCACTGCTGCTGGTGCACCTGCTCACCTGACCGGGTGCATCCAATCGGCAATGACGAACTGGACCAGTTAAAAGGAGCGGTGGAAAAACTACTCAACGCCTGAGAATTAGTGGCTTCTGGTAACCCTCTTGGTCTCAGGGCCACACTAAGTGATTACTTGCTCTCTAGTTAAATGTTTTCTGTTTTTTTTTTTGTTTAAGTCTCTTAAGTTTGCCTCTAGTTTCCTGTTTCTCCAGTTGCTTTTTGATCCCTTTAGTTTTCTAGTTTAACAGTTACTATTGTTATTTTTTTACTTTGTTTTTTCCCCCTTTCAAGCCCCTCATCATCTCTGGTGCTCCTCCCAGGTTCCCATCATACATACCATTCAAGAATCTCTCCTGTCCGTGCAACTGTTTGGTTTCTCTGCTCCTCTGGTTCAGCTCGGTCTGCCCGTTCCACCACTCTCCGTCTGCTGCGCTCGCCCCCCTGGTCAACCAACCTCTGGATCTGGAAGGATTCACCACTCGCTCCTCCTGACGTCAACAATCAACTCACAAGTAAGATCGTTCTGCCTGCATCACCTCACCACCCTCTGCTTACCTCTCAGTGATCTACGGTCTCCCACATCGTCCTCGCCATCCTCTGGTTTCCCGTTTCCGATCATCTTTGGTTCCCGTTGCTGTCTGCCGTCTCGTTGCCAAACTCTCTGGTTCAAGATCCAAACGCAATTCCCTTAAATAAATCTAATTATTATTGTTCTCCTGAGAGTCTTTTTGTGGGTCCGTACCTTAAACAACATGACAAGAACAGGAAAGTCCATGAAAGAACACCGAATCTGAATTAAAGGGGGGAATTCTCGTTGGCATATAAAAATAGTTTTTGAAATAAATCAAATAAACCCTGACAAGAGAAAAAAGAATTCAGACCTTATTTGTACATGATGTTTAGGGTAACTTCAAATCAAAATGCTTTGGTCCTGTCTTATAAAAGCAAGTGAACACAACTCAAACAGGGTGGGACATCTGTCAAGATTATGGCACAAAAAAATTACCCCACCTGCATCCCTTTTCCTCATACGCGTCACTCCACAAAAAAGTATTCTTTAAAAAGTTCAAGTGGTTAGCAGATCATTATCTTGCTGTCAGTACTAAAGGTTTAGATTTCCAGTACTTAATCAATTTAGACTTTGCAAAATGACCTGAAAAGCAAAGATGTGCCCCGTCCTTGCTCTTTCTGTGTCATATAAACACCCCCCATGCAGACACACATACCTTCTCCTTAGAGACCCCCCAAGCAGCTGCTGCTTGTGTGTGTGGTGGTGGCAGGGAGGAGGGGGGCTCTTCAGGCTTTATCGAACTCTCCCACAAAGTCTCTCAGTCGTCCTTGAAAGTGTGAGTGAAGGACGATGGATCCAGGTGGAGTGAGCCGGGAGGGATCTCCCACCTCACCGCCGCCGCTTTGTTGCTCCACCAAGACGTCAAACTGACAGCTGTTTCTCTGCTTGAAAGAGTTGTTTGGAAAATTCACATTTTCATTCTCCCCGACTGAAGTGAAGCGACTCATAAAGACCAGTAGGTGATGCAGTCATGTTAACTCGCAGGCGTGTATTCAGAGATCAAGTCTGCTGCGAACTAACAGCAGGCTGGAAACTGTTACCATCGTGGATTTTACAGTGACAGTTTTCCAAATGTTTAAGTTGTTTTTACCCAAGTTTTCTTTAAAAAAAAAAAAAAAAAAAAAAAGAATAATAATGCTGCCACCATATACTTCTAAAAACAAAGAGATTAAAATCCTGATTTGACTGGTTTCAGTTATTTAAACTATATGAACTAAAACTGTTGATATCCATGGGAGATCAAGGGAGATCTACATCAACATATGCTTACTTTGTTTTGGAATCTAAAACTTTCACGTGTTTTTTTGTTGAAATTTAATAACATAGATAAAATCTTTCAGAAAATACAGAGTAATTGTGAGGTGAACGACAAGTTTGGTCTGGTTTTCAAATTAATGTTAATGTATAGAACTTGTTGAAGAAAGGTAATACTGGGGATCACCTTGAACACATCATGCCCACTATCAAACACGGCGGTGGCAGTATCATGTTGTAGAGATGAATTATGAAGGTAATTACAGTTCCTCTATAATCACTAAGATCCATGGCCATTATTGTGGTTAGGTGACAAAATCCGACAAAGTTGAATCATTTGAAATGCACCGTGCTTTTGTTCATATAACGTTCTCTAATACTCCCTAAAAATATGCACTCACCCATAAGGGAGTCGGGGTGTGATTTAATACAATGTGAAATACTAATCCACCGCACTGATCTCTCATAGGATAATTGATGGGTGCAGAGTATCCATAAACATGGAATCTTTATTATTTCGCCACCCTGAGGCTGTGTTCCCGCATGTAGCTCAACACGACCAAGTGCAGCAAGCAGAGGCTGAGTTATACTGGGAAACTACACGCAAGCATGGATGAGTACGCGTTAATGACGACCTTGGTGGCTCCACGGCTTCAAGCGCTTCCACACATATACAGACCTACAACAAATGGTTCAGTGCAAACATTCAAAAAGAAAATACACTACCATGTTTTTCTGCCTTTTGACCTTGTCTGCTCACCGGAGCTCATTACTGGGGATGGGAGGGATGGGAGGAATGGGAGGAATGGGAGGGGGGGGCTTGCAGTGGAATAGGTGGCGGCAAAAATCAGACTTGACCCTCAGATTGCTGGAGCCAACATGAAAGTGCCAGGCTATCAGTGGGGAGAGGAAGGAGCATACAGAGCTGTCTGCAGCCTCAAACAGGGAGCATACTGGTTTGCATAATTTAAGGTTAATGAGGAAACAACCGCAGATTAATCCTCTTCGTTTTATCACAGTTAGGCTTTACTCTAACAGAGTCCTCTTTTTGTTAACTATAATAAAACAATGCTTTCTCTCAATTTGTAAACATTTGAATAATAAAAAAAGATGCTTGTATACTGTTATGATTTTATATAATATTACATAATTTGTATTAATTAATTTACAAGAAGGCACTTTATAACCTGATCGATGCTCCAATTATATATTTGGGTAACAAGCAAAAGCTATCAGTATAACTTGTTTAATTCTTCTATAATCATTTTCTTCTGTTATTAAAGGATGGGGCACAAGAATCAACCTACGAATAAAAAAAAAAAGCCTAATTTCTGAAAATATATCAAAGAAAGTATCTTCTAAAAAATATTGTGACTTTTACAGGTTTTAAAAAGTACCTAATTTATGGCAGCATAGATTAGGTATTTTTCAGCTCTTTTGTTGCTTGACCTATGCCAGAACCATGGAACACAGGCGTGGAGGAAAAACTTTAATGGTGCGAAAAACCCAAAGATTTCGTTGAATAGCATGGCAATGATGTGTTGGGAAATTTCAAGTTTATATTGACCTGTTTTGCAATATTAAAAATTATATATACTCGTTTTGCTATATGCATTACTTTAGATGGATAGTAAATTCTGGAATAAGGAATTTTATTTTGTGACTGCTATAATACTACATTATTTATCCAGTAAGCCTTGTGTGTGTAATGCAGCTTGTGTCTGCAACTAGTATCAATTGATGTAATCCACCTGTTTTTCTCCAAGTTGAAACAAGGCTAAGGCCTTGGACAGAATTGCCTAACCTCACTCCTAGTCTTAGAAGTAGACATTTTTGGGTGGGTTTGATATTTGAATGACAAACTGTTTTTTATTAAAACCGCCTTACAAGGAACTTGAACCAGATGCGGAATGTACGTAGGAGTATACGTCCAGGAGAACGATACTTTAGTGGAAAATACCAAATATATGATGATCAGCTTGTATACTGTTCTGATTTTATATAATATTACATAATTTGTATTAATTAATTTACAAGAAGGCACTTTATAACCTGATCAATGCTCCAATTATATATTTGGGTAACAAGCAAAAGCCAACAGCTACAGATTAGAGTATAGCTCATAAGTCCTTCTGGGCCAGTTTTATGCTTTGGTGTCATCCTCGCACCCAGGCACAAGATAGGTGGAAGGGAGAAAAGTTTTCAGATAGGATCTGGGGGTTGTGGCTGATGAAGCGGGTAAGTCTCCTATGTCTCTTTTCAGATCGGAAAGGTCTCAATAAATGCTTTGTATTGCATTTTAGATCCTCTATCTCTGCCACTGACTTGCACATTAAGTTGAACACAACAGATGCCATGAAAATTATATTTCATCAACTAAAATGCATTGCAGGTTAACAAGCACAATGGACTTACTATATTTTGTTTTTCTGAAGTGAGACTAGCAAAATCACAGCATAGCTTGTTAATATAAAGGATGCGTTATCAGTTGATCGACTTGTGTGGCAAAATGGGAGTCCAGAAGAATGTGGTCAATAGAATAACCATACTAGTCAGAACTAAAGCAGAAATCCCAGTGTCTAAAGTAAATGCTAGCAGAATGCCTTGGTTTTGAATTGCTTTTACATGGCATCCCTGTCTAAATGGGTTCCCCCCAGAGCTCTGCTAAATCTTGTCAATTGTTCCCGGTTTGCTATCTTTTCAAGCCACTGCTCAATTATCAGTAGGTTTTTTCATTGGGAGGACATCCAGTCACGCATGGAGGGCTTTTAGTGAAAAGATGGTGAATAAGGGTTCCTTTAGATCACCTTTGCTGCATTTTCAGTTCACTTTTTTCTTTTTTCTTTCATACTTTCAAAAGTAAGTGTTGATTACCGAGATGAAAGTGAAAAAAAAAAAAAACTATTTTGTGCGACAGCCAAATGAAAACTCCTTATACAACATGTACTACCTCAACAAGTGATTTAAAAGCTTATATATGGCACCTAGATATTTTTTGCTGTAAATGGACTTTAACAAACAGTGCAAACATAATGTGTGTGGACGTAATTTGTTCATAAACACACACCACCTTGACTTTTAATGAGTGCTGCGGAGGCGGAGGCAGCCTTTGGCCTCCTATCTCAGTTATCCTCACAGACGTAATTGAGCAGAGGGACACATCGTTCTCTTCCCCCACAGCCACATCCCTTCATCCCCCACACCCCCCCTATGCCTAATCACACCTCTATTTGCATGGAGAGCACTAAGAATCAGCCTCAATAACGCTGCACTGCCTTGAAAGATGAGTTTTTAATCTGCGAGAGGAGATGAGTTTCTGACCCGCACCTGTTTGTTTCCACAGTTTCTTTTTCCTGTCTTACCAAAGTGACCCGCGGGTAAATTTGCGGAGGCAGGATAGCCGCTTGCCTCCCTAAGTACTGTCATTGTGCATTTATTAATATCCCCATATCTGACATGGCGGAGAAAATGGTTCTTGGCGATAAAGGGCACTTGTCTTGGTGGGTGAGACTGTCTAACAGGCAATCAGTTGGGCTGACAGCAAGTGTCAGCCAGTGGGTGTGTATGTATGTGTGTGTGCGTGTGGATGTTTTTGTGAAAGCAACGAAGAGGGCTGCTGTATTTCAGAAAGGGTTGGGCTTTTATTCTTCTCCTATTGCCCTCTATTGACCCATGTAATGGAGAAATGCACAAGGGGAAGTGTTTGAAATATTCTTTGGATGTAGGTAATGTGTTCATCTTCAGGAGCGGCCCATCTTCCATTAATCTATAGCCTCACACACACACACACACACACACACACATACCACTGAGTTTGCTTTTCAGTTCTATATTTATATACATATAAACAATATCTTTGCTTTTAGACATTTTCAATGACTAACAATGCTCCACTAATGTTGAAGAAAGAGATTTTAGGTCTTAGAGCGTAAAAAGCAGAATACTATTTCTGCACGTACCTAGCTTTACTGAAACACGTTAGACACATTAGAGTTTGGTGAGGCAAAGCATTAAAATGGGATCCCACCATATTGTCTGTAAACAATATGCCTTTCTTTTAATAAGTTAAATATACAAAAACCTTTTATTACAGATTCAGTTTATTGAACAACCTAAACAAAAACAGTTTGATTTGAGTTATGATGACACATTTAATGCTTAAATAGTACTGCAGTACTTCCATTCAAGCTTTTTAACTATATAATCTTTGGCCTTAGGACAAAAAAAAAAGAAAAAAACAAGAAAAATAAATCTTTACATTATTTTGGGTTTTTCTTCCATTTAACCTTGACAGGTTTAAAATACACATTTTTTCATACTTGGGCCTCTGAGAAACATTAAAAATAATTTTTAAAATATCTTTTATATAAACTGGGTAGGAAACTGACACATTGTCGTGTTCAAACGGACAGACAGTTGGTTGCGGTGAATGGTTCAAGTATTCTCCGTAGACATCCATCCACAGAAACTAAAACTAAGTCCTCCTCTAAAGCTCGAGAAGTAGTTTTAAGTGTTAAAAGCTTCCCGGTTAAGTCCCATGCATTATAGTGTTAAGCAGACTCAACCTTATTAAACAGGAAAACTACAGCAGGGAAACAAAGGTAAAGCAAAGTTTACACGTTGTTGATGTATTCAGCCTCCGCATGTGTTGAGTTACGATTTACATATTCACTGGCTGGCTTACATATACTCATTGGCTTTTAGTTTACTTGCTTTGTTAAAGCAGTTCGGCTCACATCGCTTAGTGCAAACAGAACTTCAAGCCTATTTATCCGCACAAACACCTCATCCTCTCTTCCTACAGAGAATAAACACAACACGCACACACGGCATCGCTCTGATGTGCAGGAAAAAAGGGACACACATCCAAACAAGCAGGTAAAATAGAAACCCGCAGCACACCTACTCAATTACCCAGAGCTCCTGCATTCTCGAGCGGGCATCCTAACAGCCGTGCTAAATGTCATCACCTTGTGTACTTTGATACATTGGGCAGGGGGAAATTTCAGCCTTCATCTCGGCTTTACTGCTCGCATTTACACCGTCACCAAAAAAAATCACAGACGACAGGCCACTTTTCCCCGTTCCACCACAAACTCGTCACGTCGGTGTGCGCTTCAGTCGTTTGAGGAGGCCATGGCACCGCCGCAGCGCACACACGCGCAGGCCTCATTTATGTGGGGGACAATGGGGGAGACAGAGGCAATGTAAGGAAAAGCGTTATCGCCATTAACTGTCAAAGTCACCTTCACCCTGAGGTACAACCTGCTCCTCACATTCAAGAGGATGATGCATGAAACTGACGCATCAGGCCATCAATAGTAAGTGACTACTAGTTTTAAAAAAATCGATCCAAAGCTTAAAATGTTACTTTATGTGGCGACCGTTCCCTGTGACTCAATATAGTCGGCAGAATTTCTCTAGGATTGAGCTGGAATGTATGTAATAAGCTTTTATTGGAAATAATTGATAATACATTTCTGGGTACACATTGCATCTGTTTGTAGTAGATTCATCCTTAATCTGCACAATAAAGACAATTAACTGCAGGCTGTTAGCGGAAAAATCTTCATATCACGAGAAAAAAAAAGAACCACCATAACTTTTTGGTTTTCTTCACCAAACCAGTTTCTCATAGGCCTTCAGCCTCCATCTTAACACTTTTTTAAAATCTTTTTTGTTGTTACCCGGCTTCAAAGCACAACGTCATGACATGTCAGTTGAGCACCTGCCGGGTGCACCTCCAGAATACCTCAGGAGCCTAATTATCAAGTTCTCTTGTTCCTGCCTCTGTATTAATTAAGGGCCCTCCGGCCTTCGGAGGTCACAGCAAACAGGGTTTTCTTTTTCTTTTTAATCTCCAGGAGTGGATGCCCCCCCCCCCCCCCCCCCC
>JAVLVB010000990.1:2203972-2240704 GCA_032876305.1 Orestias chungarensis
GTTTAAAAATACAGAGCCTCCCTTGCTACCCATACCTTAGTCATTTATTGATTTCTGAGGTGTTATATACATTGTAAAGCTAAACATCACTGAGGGTTGGGGGGGGGAGTGCACAGAGTGAGATGGAACATGTACACATATACACAGACCAAAATCAATACTCAATACTAATAAATAAAAACGAGCACACAAACAAACAATAACAAAAACAAACAAAACAAAACATACTGGAGCCCGTGAACTTGCTGCTACCAGATTGCTCATGAAGCATCCATTGGAAACTGTGAGAAGACAATGAATAATAGCTGTGGAGAAATAATTAGCCGAGAGCAGATCAAAGACAGCACAGAACAACACAGTTAAAATATTGTGATCTCTACAGTGTGTGATTCAAGTGGCCATGCTGAAATTGGGATACATAAATTATGCTCAGCCATAGGCAAAGAGGGCCACCGCCACCCTCATCTTGGAGCCCAGAGGGAGTAAAGGGAGCACAACGCCTAGGACATAGGGGTCCTCTGTGATAGCACAGAGATTAGACAGCGCACCGCAGGAACACCACGCACCCACCCAGAGGACCGCACAGGGGGTCCGGAGCAGAGCCCCCAAGAAGCACATTAGTCACTACCAGGAGCAGCAACCTACCCATCCCACCAGGCCCTGCTTGCACAAGCATGGGCCAGGGTCAGGACCAAACGCCCAAGCGCCCCCCAGCGCTCAGCAGAGAGCCTGCCTGACACCCGAGAGGGACAGGCAACCCCAGACAGCCAGCCAGGGCGGACCAATACATTCCCCAGAGCCCCAGGGCCCAGCCTGGCCAAAGGTGAGTGCAGCAGCGAGGAGGGGTGAGGAGGGGGCAGGGCACGACCCCTTCCATACTGGGATAGCATGGGAAGGCCAGAGGACACCGAGCCACAGACCCAACCCCATCCACATTCATACACAATCATACATGCTCACTCACTTACTCACTCACTTAGTCACTCATGCAGTCACTCACGAAGGATATAATTAAAATGGTAGTGGAGTTAATACGGAGGGAAGCATGGCACCATTTGCAAATCGTTCATGTGTTGTTTAATAATTTTGGAGGACTGCCAGTTATGCTGACTGCTTTTGTTACTGAGCCTGTCCACAGCTGAGTCAAATACCATGTTGAGATCCCCTCCTATGAGGAGTGTGTTATCTGAGTGATTAGATAGTGTTGTGAAAAAAGACTGGAAGAAGGAGGGGTCATCAACATTGGCACCATAGATATGAGCAATACATAACTTAATTTCTTGAATAAGTATATTAACTATCATAAAATCTGCCTTCTGGGTCTGCACTTGTACTGTTGATAGTAAAATTTACTTTTTTATAAATTAAAATGGCTACGCTTCTTTGTCTGTAGTTGTATCCAGCTGCAAATACATGAGGAAACAGGGCTGTGGACAGAACATCAGCTGTTGTGTTCGGGAAATGAGTCTCCTGTAGTAAACCAACATCTGACTGTAGATTCTTCAACCGATTGTGGGTTTTTAACCACTTATCTCTTGTCCCAGCTCCACGCACATTCCATGTAACAAACCTTACACAAACATGCTCATATTAGCCTACTGTGCATGTTGGATGCTTATTGAAAGAAAAGATGCAACAGTGCACGCGCATGTGCGCCCTGTATGCTTCCTATTTATGTGTCATAAATTTGTAGATGTAATTGTGACTGTGTGCTGCAGTGTGGTCCCGGTGTTATACCAAATTCTGCAACGCATCATATTCTGCGACCACAGGGGCGACCCATCATATTCTGCGACCACAGGGGGCAATAGCGTTCATTCCTCTGTATGTACATGTTGAAGACCAGGGAGAAGAAGACTACTTACGTAAACTGCGTAAGCACCAGGAGATCGTAAACCTGGACAGTGAGGTCACAGATTATGATGGGTCACAGATTTTGATACACATCATCATCTATGACCTGTGTGAAAATGGCTATTTGAGGGTCATTTTACTTTTAAATAAGAGCTGACGTGAGGTTTACAATCTACTGTTGTTTTGCTGCTTACGCAGTTTACGTAAGTCTTCTTGTCGCTGGTCTTAAACACGTACTTGCAGAGGAATGTACGCTATCGTCCCCTGTGGTCTCAGAATATGTTCGGTCGCACTATGCGCGTGTCCAATCGATTCCTCTGTTGTGAGCGACAATGCGTGATCGCGTGTATATAAACAATATCCTACTATGCTACAATGTTAATGCGGCCAGTTGTGGACTTAGAAAAAAACAAGAAAAAAGTGCAAGGATGTGTGAAGAGAAAAAAGAAAAGACAGGGAAAAAACAGAAATAAAACAATCAACATTATTATAACTGAAGTTTCAGATGTGAGACGGGCAATGATTTAAACCATTGCTTTATATATTTTTTTCAGAACTTGCTTTAACTTTGTAAATAAACTATATTCACATTAAACATATGAGCTTGTGTGGCTGCAGATCATCTGAAGTTAATACAGGCATGGAGTGACGGTCTGGTCCTGGTACAGTTGTCTATTTATGAACAATTTGTCCACAGAGACTACCGCACAGGAACCTCCTTCGATTAACTTCTTTCGAATAGGGACCAGGACTCTGCGTCAGTCGAGGATCTCTCTGGGAAACTGGTCGTACATGCTGAAGTCCGTTCCTCTTAGTTCCCTGCCGAAACGTTTCACCTGCTCCTTCTGCTTGAATAGGTCTCGGACTGCGGCCATCCGGTCTCTTTGCACCCAAGCGGTGAACTCTATCTAATGTGATGTTTTGTAATGGTGTCCTCTGGTAACTTCAGCTGCTTTTGAATAAAGTCTCCCGTAAGGCCTGGAACTCCCTGTGCAAAAACTCCACCAGGGACAGACGGGCGTGAAGGCTGGAAAGTTTTTCGTCTATGGATACGAGGATGTCTTCTGTTCTAAAATAATAGCATTTAAAACCAAGAAGTACGTACAAAAAAGTTTCAATCAAACAAGGTGAACGAGACATACAGGCTTAAATCTGTAGCTATAACCCAAGTAATATTTGAAAAATGTCCCCTTATTTATTTGCAGAGAAAACTGTATCTATCAGTAGGCTTCTGGCATAACATGTCACAATGGCATGTTATTCTATCTTTAAAGGCAAAAACCTTTCTACTCTATTGGGGTTGAATAAATGTGAATATTAGTGAAAAGTTCATCGATATTGGTAAGTAAAACACAGTATAGATTATTTGTAGAGATGGATGTTTTCAGGTTAATTTGTTTTTCACTTACTGCAAATTAATGCATGTTATTAAAATTTTGAATTTAACATCAGAACTAAAATATTTTGTAGTTGAGCTGAAACATTCATATTTTTTTGTGTCACAAATAAATCTGATCAGGACCTAAAATGTATTTCACTGACATTTACATTTATATATAGATCAATCCTGGAGTGAATAATTTTACACTGAAACAAATCTCCTTTTGCATTCGTTGCCAGAAATTAGCATAAATGGCTCGTGTGTGTACAGATTTAAATTGTAATGACCGAAACAGCGGAGTTGATACCAGAGATGTGATAGAAGAAAAACAAGTTAAATTCACAAGTAGTTTAGCTTATTGTAACTTTTCAAACTATTTCTTACACACTCGGTTTCTCGAGGCAGCCGAAGTAATTTCAGTTATAGACAGGCTGACAGCTTTTTGAGAAGAGGGAAATGGATTTTTTCTGCTCGTCCGCGAGCCAAGGCCGATTCTGAGGACCTTGTAGGCAACGCTGCAGCAGACTGAATGTTGTCAACCTGTCAGCTCCCCGTTCACTGTCGGGTCTTTTACTCTCAATCAGTTTTTGTTGCTTTGTCTTCGTAAAACAACACGGATAAAGGATTCCGAAGGTGACATGATAACAGCAGCAAAGATTAGATCTGACCTGCACTCAAATGTTAAGTTGGAAAAGCAAAGATGTCAGCGATTGCATGAGATGAAGCTCAAGGGATTTTTTATATGTGAAGTTAACATTTAGGCACGTCTGAACTAATTCTTAATAGAAAGAGTAACAACTGCAAGTCTTTTGAGAATGAGGGACTGAAACTTGTGTTCATGATTATTTTTGAAGGGTCAGTTATACTGGGTACAGCTTGAGAAAAGTTGCTGCAGACCACAGATGCTTGATTGGATTTAGGTGTGGAATTTGACTTGGCCATTCTGAAGCATTATTTAATCTCATCCATTTTATTCTAACATTGTAGTTTATTTTTTATGTTTGCATTTTCTTGCTGGAAGGTTAAACCCAATGTCAAATCTTTTGAAAACCTGAGAAGACAAGCACAATCGTAGGTAGAGTAAGGACAATTTAGAGTGCCCAATCAATGTAACAGTCTTGTTTTTGGACTGTGAGAGGAAGCCAGAGTACCCGGAAAAAACCCACACATGGACAGGGAGAACATGCAAACTCCTCGCAGAAAGGTGGAATTGAACCCAGAGCCTTCTTGCTGCAAGGCAACAAAATGTTTATCATCTGACCAGCAAATCGTTCACAGGCTTGCTTTGTAGCCCTACATGGCGTTTGGCAAACTGTAGACTGAAGAATAAATGTTTTCTTCCTGCTAAGCCTCCATAGAGCTAGAATGCTGAACTGGAAGTTTTATTCTTTACATGTTCCTTTAAATGAGCTTTGGATCTCTGCAGCTCCTTAAGAGACTCCACAGGCCTGTTGGTTACTTCTGATTAATGCTCCCCATGCCGGAGCTGCCAGTGTTGATGGACGGCCATTTACTGGCAGGTTTGCAGTTGTGCTGTACTCTTTTCTGTTCAGATGAAGGATATAGTGCTCTCTCCAAGATAAGTGCAGAGCCCGGAACGTTGTTGCACAACATAACCCTGATTTAGATTGCTCCAAATCTGTATCCCTGACCTTGCTTCTGCGTTCCTTGGTGTGCATGATGCTCTTTGTTCCCTTATGTTCTTCAAGAACCATCTGAGGTCTTAACAGACCAAATGCACTTACTTATACTTAAATCATATGTAACCCACACAGGCATATTATCATTACAAATGATTTACTCTAATTAGAATAACAGGGTAGGTTACACTAATATTAAAATATGCAAAAGTTTAAGGCTATAAGGTGACAATCTGAGAAACATGAGGGTATAAATACACCTGCAGGGTGAATATGTGATTGTAGTTTCAAATTCAGGCAAAACATATTGTCGTGTTTTTGGCTTCCGGTGTGACGAAGGCATGTGGGTAAGTGAAAATACATGACAAGAAAGTAGGGTATCTTGCATGAACTTTACTTCTTCCAGCAACAGGTGAGTGACAATGGTCACTGAGTCGTTCTCACGTAAGGACTGTGTGACTTCTGGTCTCTAGCTGTAGCACAGGCAGCATTTAGCTATGTCCGGGCAGTGAGCGGTGAGAGCCATAACCAACAACAGAACATGAACACAATCTCGCCATACTAGCCTAGTCTCTACAGCTGTGTTACATTTACTGGTCTAACTTAAGCTCGGAAAACTAAAATAAAAACACAAAACCAAGCTTAAGGTCTAATAAAGTTTAACCTTCCTTACAATATCCTTCTGACTCCATCATAGCACAGAATCGACAAACTGCAAAGCACCATGCCAGGTCACTTCCTTATCAGTCCGACGGCCGGTCAACAGATGCACAGGCAGAAAATTGTAAATATTGAGCCTCTTCCCTGAAAGATTGAGCACAATAGCCTGAGGCAATTCCTTCCACTATTATGTCTTTTATGAACTAATGTTCTCATAGTTGTTACTTTCAAATGACTCAATAAATATCCAATACTTCCTCAGAGACGGCCTTGACCCTGTTGAGTGAAAGTGTTGCTTCTTGCTGGCACCCATTCCTCCAATGAACCTGTTAAGCCTGAAAGCAGTTTCACAAAGTGGCAATTACAGCTCCGACAACCAAAAAAAACGTACACAGCACAATAATTTCAGCTTTAATTAAAGGAGCAGCCAACGCAAAATGGCTGTTCTAAAACAACGGCCTCATCCCTTCACATCCGGAGTTAAAAGCAGAGCGCTTCATCCTAGAAGTCTTTAGGCTGACCTCCAAAGCGTCTCTTCCCCCTTTCTCATCTATATTTATATGAAGGAGCGGCACTAATTTTGGCCGGTAAATCAGTGTGCACGTTTCGTTCTGACCTCCAGCTCGACACTGAATTAAACAATATCAGGGCCCTGAAAGCCCGCTCTTTAACAAGCCTTAAATTCCTCCGTCCAATCCATCAGCGGGGGTATTTCTAACACACGCAGAGAAGAGCATGAAATAAGGCAATTATTGAACCCTTCAGCCCATTTTTACGGCTCGGCTGGTTGGCTGCCGCACGGAGATACACGGATTTCTTTGCTCTCCAGATGATTCCCGGCGATAGAAATGTTAAAAATGAATACCTTGCAACTAAAAATAAGCCCAGAGTTATTATCCTGTTAACACACATGGAAAAACAAAGATGTAGAGCAAGTGCTCGAAAGAAGCACCAGAGGGCCTCTTTGGAGTCTCCTTGACTTTGTTCAGCAAAACAACCTAAGTTTCAGCAGTTTGAGAGTTTCAGTCTGAATGAGACTCACTTCCCTCCCAGTGCTCGTCTCTGGTGAATACAGCGGGGCTCAGTATGTGTGGCTTTCATGGAGGTGGCAGTCGATCCTGTGAGCCTGGGTGTCCTCTCAGATTGCCTGACAGATAATCCATCACACAGTCAGTGTGTCTGACAGGAAGAGGTCTCAGTCAACTCTCTGTCTCACACACACCCGATAAAGGACAGTCGCCTCCATCCAACCTTCTCTTGGGACGACACAAACTCAGGCTTCATTAGAAGGGAATGAAGGCCGGTGATCTGGGGAGATTAAAGTGTGTTTGTAATCTCCAAACTGGGAGGAAAGGTGTGAGAGAGAACCTCAAGACAGAGTTGAGGACGCAAACACAGACCTTTTTCAAGCCATGTACTGTTTTTATAATTTAATCATGTTACAATTAGTCTTAATGTGCCTTTAATTTTAATGATTAAAACCTCTAATAAAAAAAGGTAGCACAAATATGTAAAGAGGAAATAAATAAGGAAAAAGGCAACTTTTTTTTTTACCAAAAGACATTTTAACCACATAGGAGAAAGGTGAAATAGATTTCTATAACTCTGGTGGGAAAATCTAACAGCACAAAGTTAGTTGAGCACTCAATATATTTGATATATTTATATCTCACATTTAAAGAACATCATAGGAGTCTTTTTTAGTAGCCTGCCATGTGGCACAAGGTCCAACTCTTCATCCTATATGCAAAACTTATTGGACACACAATCCCCCCATTAAACACGGCGGTGGCTGGAGGGTGCTGTGGGCCTTATATCATGTAACAACAATGGGAAAATCGGGTGTAGTTTATAGGAAAACTGTTGAAGCTAGTTGATATGCTAAATGTGAAGATAACCTTGTTGTAGTCCATAAACCTTTCAGAATTAAATGTGCAAGAAGAAATTGTAAAGTATGTTTAATTTTCCTTCCAGTAAATGCCCTCCATTATATGATGACTAAAAATCACCCAAACCTACGTTGAAGTTGAGGTTGAAGTTGGTAACGTGACCAAATGTAAAAAAACTTAACGAAAGAGGAATATCTTATGAAACTCTTAAGAAATAGGTGACTGAAAGAAGTTAATTGAAACCTTTGCCTATTGGAATAGCAGAATTTTCCATGACAAAATTAATATTAAACACTTTTGTTCTTCATAAAGGCATTTTGCTATATTTGCAGAGATAGTAATTTAAAATATACTTCCACAAGTTCTCCTAAACAGAAATAAATGTGCTTCTGTGAGAATCAAGCCCAGAACAAAATCAAACAATAAAAATATCATCTAAATCTGCTAAATGGACGTTAACAACAATTAACAACATGAGCTAAAAAGTCACTCAAAGAGGAAGAATCCATTTCAAGCCATTTACTTTGTCCCGCGGTCTGATTCAATTAAGATTTTACTCAGGGCTAAAGTTTAAGTTTTTAATTTCACAAAATTGAAATGTGTAGGGAAGCAATGAAAAAAATGTGTGCAAACAAAATTTCTTACATACCTTAAACAAATTCTGTCAGGATTCCAACGAATTATGTAAGAAAATAATTATTTGTGAAAATAATTTGGTAATCCTAACTGACCCTGAAAAGAGGATGTTTACTTTGATGCCACAGGGTAAGAAATTAAAGTGTAACCTTTATAGAGTAGGTAAATATCTAGTCTCAACTGTATTCTTATATGAGCTTTAACTTAATTTACTGTCCAACATCATGTCGACACAGCAGCAAGATAACGCTGGGAGTCTAATGGTATTAACACCCAATCCTGTTAAAAACCGCTAAGAAATCAACACCCAGAACAGCAGACAATATAAAGATGCTGAAAGACTCACTGGCACCTACAGGCCAAAAATGCTTTATAGGTTTTGTTGCCTTTCAGGCGCATTTTCTCAGTCGCTGACCTTCTAAACACGTAATTGGACATAAGGATGAAAAATGTGAAAATCCAGAGCTAACGCTGCAGAAATCCTTGTTCCTGTACGTCCGCCTTCAAAAACAATTCCGAAACAGTCCAAGGTGAGAAAACAAAACACATAACCTTTTTAAAAAATGATGCGAAACTTGTTGGAAAAAGGGTTTATGTAGTTTTCAGCTTTAAAATCACTTGCAGAAATTGTAGGACACTTTGTTTCGATGATTTTACATTTTCCTTAAAGGTGTTTAAGTGAATTACTCTTCTCTGGAAGTCATCCATTCCTGAAGAGAACCGCTGAACTCATTTGGTTCCGATGTGTTAAAACAGAGCCTCATTTATAAAAAAACAGAAAGGCACCTCTGCAATAGACTCATTAATGTGGCAAAAAAAGCTAAATTTTGTCTCTTGTGACCACAGCCAACAGTCTTTTCTTTGTTAGTAAAAAAACAAAAAACTTGCACATATCTCTTCTGCAAAATTCTCTAGTCTGATATGATTTACGTGATTATAAGATAAGCACCCTATTCTGTTACATGGGTCACAAAGTTAGTTTTTTAAAATAAATAAATCTGTATAAACAGGTATTCATTTTCTCTTAATGCAGACAGAGTCATGTACTTACTTTACATGAATGTGCAAATTTACTCACATTTTTATTCAAGCTAGCAGCCTTTAAAATACGTACAATGTAGAAATGAAGCTTACTTTATAGATACATATTCCCAGACGTTCATATTTTAATCAAACCGGTTCAAAGATTTGTTGTCATGAGATTCCATTGAGGTAAAATAATGATAATCAGTGCACATAATAAAAGTAATGACCATCTGCCATGCCATTTTATGTAAAGCTGCAAACAAACTGTTTTTAGATGCATGTAAATAGTTAACGGGTTAAACGTTTATTTTATCTTAGTTGTACTTGTAACTTTACCTGATATTCTGTAGAAGACAATTTCATAACCTAGTGCACCGCAACTGAATGTAAGTTCACATTTTATGATATATAGTGATGTTAATTTAAAAAACGTATTTCTTAGATTTTGTTAACATGTCTAGCAATAAAGGGGCCAATAAACATGTTCTTGAAAACTTTCCAGTTACCGAGGCTGCGCCATCTTTCCCGGAGTCAGCAGAGTGAAAACTGAAGGACAAACTGAACAAACTACTGCGGCTCTTTTGTCATACAGACACTTCGACCAGATTGTGCAAACATGTTATTTTTTTCATTTTATGTCAGTGAACTTTTTCCTTCTCTTGACATCCCAACTTTCTGTCTGCTGCCTGTTTGACCCAGAGGAAACTCACCAAACCGAGCTGAACAAACACACAGAAGTCAGTTTTAAAATAACAGATTTTATGTTCGATTATGTACACAACTCCCAACCTTTGTTTTAGCTATCAAATATACATTCATAATTTTATAAAACCATTCATTTCCCCATTTTGTAACATTTCGGTAGAACAAGAACAATTAGAAATGAAAGCTCTCATGATAGTATCCAAAACCCTTCAACCTAATTACCTGAGGCACACGTGTATGAAATTAGCACTTTGAACATAAGACATGATGTAGAAACTAAATTGAGACTTATATAAAGGCATTGTAACTGGGTCTTGAAGTGAACAACTTGCAAAGTTCTGTCCTCCTTTAGCTTAAGTTAGATTGAAAGAGTTCACAGTTATTCAGTCAGCCACACCGTGCTTATAAAGATAAAAAACAACAAAAAAACATCTTTCTTAAACTAATAAATCAACATTAACACAACAAGATGCAGAGTGATACATGTGTTTGCACAAGAAAATGGAATGCAATAGAATCCAATTCCTTAAAGGCTCTTAAGGTTCCTAAAACATCCCCCCAAAAAAGCTTCTAATTGTTTCCCAAATCAACATAAAAAGTTGATTAAAGTAATAAAAAAGAGCAATTTTGCACCATTTAGAAAAAATTGTGAGAAAGTTTCATTATTTAATTTTTTACATTTTACCAAAAATGAATGTGAAACCTCTATAGAAAGCAGAGACAATGGGACCAAAAAGGGGTGTTGTCGCTGTCTACTTCCTGATGGCGGCCACCGCTTTCTTTGCGGCGTCATCCAAGTCGTCAGCTGCTGTGATGGGCAGGCCGCTCTCCGTCAGGATCCTTTTGGCTTCGTGGACGTTTGTCCCTGACAGAGAGGAGGGGGGGGTACAGTTAAAACAGGTAGCCAGAAACAGAGTTTTCAACAAGGTTTTGACCTGCCCTGCCATCTGCACTTTAAAAACAAAACTGAGGAGGAGCTCCTCAGACAGTATCATTCCACGGATTAATGATGGGACATTCAGCCGTTGATCCAAGAGCAGTTTTATGGCAGACGACCAATCTGTGTGCGTGGATGGTCCTTTGGCTGCATCGACGTTGGAGACAGAGCAGGTGCTGAGTGACATGCTGCTGATCACAGCCTTTGGTGGACCTGAAAGAACATCCACAAGCCTCCTGGAGGGATGCGGGCAACCCCTGAGCTGCAGCGACACGCTGAACGGGCTTCACGCTGCTAAGCCAAATGCGCACCTGACAGTTGAGTCACAATGGAGGGTGAAGTGGGGGCTCTGTGTTGGGAGGGAAGGTGGTTAAGGAGAGGGCAATGGAGCAAAAGGTCAAATAAAGCGGTGATGCTCCAGTGACTGCTGCAGGAAACGGGGGAATCCAGCTGTCTGTGTGTGTGTGTGTGTGTGTGTGTGTGGGGGGGGGGGTTTACTGGTAACACACACGCATGTAATTCAAAGGGAGGAAAAAAGGCCATTTACATAATCAGTCTCATTTGATCAGCGGCTCTTTACTCGGATCAGCTGCTCGGTTTTAATGCGTCTCACTTGCGTTCCTGTTCCTGGATCATAACTCGTATCTTCTCACATTTTTGGGGACAGCTGTTGTTCAGGAAGGGATGGGATTGTCCTCCAATCAGATTCTCCACGTATTAAGATGTTGGTGACACGTTTATGAACCCTAGATTAAAAGCGTCATTGTGACGGTTAAAGACCAACATATAGGAGTGTAAGTGAGACTATTCCAGCAGTCAATGAAAATTATCGAATTTTACAAATGAACAATTTAAAATCGGCAATGAAGAAAATCCTTCCAAATGTACAGAACTTTTTAGAAGAAGGAGCTCTGATCAGATGAGCCCTAAAGTGAACCAATTACCATAATTTTCTGCTTGTGACCCCCAAAATAACATGACCTACCAAAACTATATATAATACATAAAAACAAAAAACAATTATTAAAATCATAGAAAAGTTTTATTACATTCTTTACTGTATTTTTTCATGATAGATTTATTTGATTTTTGGCCCTTTTGGCCCTCCATGTACGCTTGGAGACAAATTGCAATGATTGTAAGACTTCTTGTAGTAATATGGTTTTTCATGAACCCAATGGTTGTTCAAACTCCCCTCTTTTGGTAAACAGTGGTTTAGAACAGCAGGGGGGGGGGGGTTAGATCAGTGTTTTTCAACCTTTTTTCAGCCAAGGTACATTGTTTTCATTGAAAGAATTACGAGGCACACCACCAACCAAACATTTAAAGAAATTATACTCTATAGTCGCATATATGACATTTATAGTCATTCTTATCAAAGTGTCTTTAATATGAATCATGTAATTTTTTATCATATTTTATATCTCTTATTTCAATTTGCACTTAATATGTCCACTTCAAAAATACTCAACAATTCAGTGTTGAAAAACACTGGTTTAGATTATAGCAGGTTCTGTTATTTCGTGACCCTATTGGAGTAAACAAAACAAAACAAAAACAAAACAAACAAACAAAAAAAACACTTCTCCGATTTTTCCATTTCTTTTTCTCGCAGTTATGACTTTATTTACCAAATCAATACATGATTAACTGAACTCGTGCTACAACCTGACTGCAGCTTAAGGCGCTCTCCTCTTGGTCAAATCTACACCAGTTCAGACGCTCCCAGCTTGATCTCGGCTCTCCCGGCCGCCTTGTTATTAAAAAAACAGCACTATATGTGAATTCTCGGGAGGCCCCGGATCAATAGACCTTTCATGGGGAATTCTGTTACCAGCGCCACTTAGCGCCTAATATTTCACCTCTTTTGTCCAGCCGTATAGGTCACTCCATACGCGCTTTTCTGCAAGCTCACACTCCCAACAATCAATGCTGCGCTGTGATTAATTAGAACGTGAGCAGGAAGAGACCTTGTTCTGACACACAAAGGAGGGGGATAGGGTGTCTCGAGTCGCTTCTCTCATCAAGCGGCTGCGGACGGTGTTCTGGGTGTACTCGTGTCTCAATTGCCGATGCCATCGCTCACAGAGAGAGAGAGACTGGAACGGCGCAGAGCTGCTCGTTTTAAATTCAACGGCTGACCAACGAGCTGCTGTGGGATTGATGGATCCATGATGCTACGCTGTCAGACTTATCTGCCAGATGATTAATTAAACAAGCTTAGAACAACACTGGATAAAACACGAGCGGAGGAGCTGTCACCTGCAAACATATTATACAGGACATTTCCCCAAAACAAAAACAAGATAAGAAAAAAAAGGTGCATGAAGGAGTGAAATAATTTAAACATGTGCGTTTTTGCTATTTTTCTACCCCCCTGGCCATTAATATGTATGAGCAGCCGCGGTGCGTACCGTATTGTGTTCTGATGATGCATCCGCGCTACCGGTGCTACTCATGTAAAGTGTGAAGGCAGGGAATAGCACATCAGCGGGAGAGAGGCGGGAAAGTCAAGCGGGACCTTCATGTGCATCTTTTTTCTGTGTGTGTGTGTGTGTGTGTGTGTGTGCGACGGCTGATTGCAGTTCCACTGCGAGCGGTAGTGAGCACTGATAGCTCACAGCAGCAGCGGCGCCCGGGAAGACAGATCCCCGCTGCATGAGAGAAAGTGACCGAGTGGAGGATGAGGAGGAGGCGCATGTTTATTCATGTGTCTGCCCACCTGCAGCCACTAGGTGCTGCCAGAGACCTACACACAGGCTGGATGGGACGCAGCACGCTGAACAGCATCCACATGTGCTTACAGAGTAAGCTGGATGCAATGCAGGAAGTCGTCTCATGCTTGGACGTTTACGTCCAACCGTTTACAGGCATCGTCGTGAGAAATCAGAGAATCATTAACAGGTATATTCCTTTTTTTTTTTTTTTTGTTATTCAACTCAAACGGTTTGACCGTGTTCATCACAAAGATTTATGTCAGACACAAAACGAGCAACAGATATAAATAAGTGAAAAAACATCACCCAACTGCAAAGTGAGGTAATGTAATAAATACAGTCAAGCACAGAAACAGGTATAGTTTTCTGCTGGATATTAAACCAGGATCTATGTATATTTGTCAAAAAAGGCAAGCCTAAAGTGATCTATAAATGTTCTAAAATAGATGGCCTTGCTGACGTTAGACTTAATAAAACCAGCAGGTGGCATGGCTCCTCACAGCTTTACCGAATCTTTTGACGCTGCTTTTGGTTGAGGGTGCTGAGGGGTGTCCTAACAGAAAAAACCCCCCTGTAATTTATGTGCTGGATAAGTCAGAGTGTGGTGGCTATGCAGTCCATTTTGTGAAGCTGCGCATGAACAGACTGGCCGTGGTCATCCACGTCACTACTGCAACTTCATCCTCCACGTTTTTTCCTCCACCCCTGACTTTGGGTTTCCATTAGCTGTAAGTCATAATCAAACTTAGCCAAAATAAATCTGTCAGACATGAGTTTCACTTTTTTTTAATAAGTCATAATTACTGATGAAACTAACTGAAATCAACCTCTAACTGCAAACCTTGCAAATGGAAAGAAAGAGGTGTGACTCCAAGGCATAAAAAACTTGTGTTAAGCATCATTTGGAGCATAAAGCTACTGAAATATGAAGCCACAGTGCTTTTTTTTTTTTTTTACTCATTGAACTGTTAAATATCGAGTTCGTTTCATAAACTGCCAGCAAACCAGAGTCCGAGCAGCAGTTAGTATTTAGCTACGTGATATACTTCCACTTTCAACTCCGTTTCTGTTGGACCTCTCCTCCAATTAGGTAGCTCACTTGCAGCGATTGAGAGAATGTCGCTTTAATCCATGAGTTAATTGCGGGCCAACTTCTAGAGAGCGTAATAAACCCAGGGACCGAGCCAGTTTCTGCCCAGGAGAACTTCTATTGATGCCGCCTAACATAAAACTGTGACCGACTCTCTTTTAGCAAGCTAACATCTCTGACACGTGTGAAAAAGAAGAATGTGCAGATTAAAAAAAAAAAAAAAAAAATAATTCAACATACTTATTTATTAGATTTTTTTTCAGTAGAAACTAAAAACATTCAGCCTTTGTAGTTCCACTTCATCTTCCAGACGATTTATTCGAAACCCAATTAATGGTAATAAAAAAACAAAAACAAACAAGCTGACAGGAAACCATCCCTTATGTTCAGTTTAATTTACCTCTAATTTATTTCAATTAGGACATTTTCAAATCTTTACCGCTTTCATCAGATGGAATCAAGAACCAATGGTATTTACAATGTTTATATACATTTTTTTTTTTATTGTTTAACACATTCATAAAATTGCATATGGACGCTTCAGGATCACTGTGCTTTTTGAAGCTTAAACTACCTAATCAATCAATCAATTTTTTTTAATCTAGAAACCAGTTTATCACAAAATGCAACATCTTTTTATTATTTTTTTATTGTTTTTATAAAAATAAAGGGTCCCATTACATGATTTTTTTTGACACTTTAAAAAGTCTTAATGTACCACCGTTCTGTGTCTGTGAATGTGAGCCACCCGCAGCCAACAAAGCATCCTTATTACCATTTATAACTCAGTTGAGCTACAGAGTTCAGCTCAGATATAATCACTAGGACCTCTACTACTCTACTCAGACGAGGAGGAGAAAAGGAACCAAAAGAGAGAATAAAGAGGTTTTTCACCAGAATATTAAGGCAGCTTTTGAAACCTTGTTTTTGCTGAGAGGTTAAACTATCTTCCTGTTTTTCTCATGATTGTATCCATTCCATTGTTCTATTCTATTGTCCCTTGCAGAGAACTAAGTCAGCGCAATTTATAGGCCCCTGGTTCGCCGGGGCTTTGGAGTTGAGCATACAGAAGACTTTCGGTCTGTGAATGAGGTTGAGGTTTTCCGTTTAACGTTACTATTTAAAATTTCTTTGTTCTCTCAGCTTAGTCTTAAAGCTGGTTTAATCTGTAAGCTTGTTTTTCACTTTATAAGTTGATCAAGATATCGATGAAAAGGGCTTACTATCCAGATGGAAATCGTTTTGCATTTATTTTTTTTACACACAAAAACGTAATATAGGTAATAAAGACGTAATTCATTACACAATTAACCAATAGAGCCGCAGAAGTCTTTAACATTAAAAGAGCTGACCTCTAAAATTGAGTCAAAAGAAACGTTCCTACATATCAGACATTTTACAGGCCGGGATGTAAACGCTAACTCTCAATGTTTCAACACCAAGGAGTTAAGAGTATTCCCTTTGCGTTTCAGGACGAAGACCCCTCGTCTACCTCCCCCCACCCATCCGCCCCTACGTATCCAACATCAAATGCGCCTCATTTAAAGGCAGCGCAGGGTGCAGAAGCTTCTTCCTTTGAAGTGCCGGCCAGCCGTTAATTTAAGTTGTCATGTCTTTTAAACTGTCTAGACTTTAGGAAAGGAGCAGCACAGCTAAGTCCGCTGGATTTAAAACAAATATTCGACACTGGCAGTTGGATCGGTGGGATCATGTTTCTGTTTCTTTTTTTGTGCGTTTTCTTGTTTTTCCCTCAGAAAGCCTAACGTGTCAGCTAGCGGCAGAAATGTTTCTATGATACATGGGATTTTTTATTTATTTTTATTTTTTTAACCCCAGACAATCTAAATGCACAAACCTGAATTTGCTGAATCTGTTGGTACACTCCTTGCGGCAAGGTAAATCCGTCAGCGGTGGAAAGCTGGTTAAAGAATAATGCTTCTGACTGTACTGAAGGTCAAATTTTAACCTTATTAGAAATCCAAAATCTCTTCCTAAATAAACAAGCAGACAATTTTAAGCAAAATTCAACCTCTACTCGTCGACAGACTTTTAAAGAACGCCTAGGTGAATCAATAGCTGGGGGAACACAGTTAAGTGAATGCAGGCACTCATCGCTCAGGACCCAGAGGACTATTTAAAGGGAAATCCGTGCTTATAGTTGCAGCAGACAGCGTGCTCACAGTGAAATGTGTCCATTATCCGTCTGTAGCCAAAGTGTGCAGTACTGCACTTTCTCAGGAAGCTCCTCATATTTATATCTAGAATATTTTCCACCACATGTGCAAATACTTTATTTTTATATTTTTTGTGCTAAATCCGGTAAATAAGTCTAACATGGAAAGCTTATATTCATTCCCTTCACACACTGATATATCCCTAACAGCACCCTGACCACACGGAACCTCTCCCCCACATCTGGGGATACATAACTCTCTGTCAGTGCAATCAAGCGCTGTCTTTTAAAAAGAGCCTTTCCAATTAAAAGGCCGCCTGTTAATCCACTCTGATCCCGTTGAAGAGCGCCAGGCCGTTTTCCGCCGCCCCGGCATCCAGCCCGGCAAGCTGAGCTGATTGACTCAGGACCAATCCTCCCTGCGCCTCTGAAGCCCACGATGTAATGACCCGCAACTAACGCTTGGATTAGGCCCAGGCCAGGAGAGCACCGGTCGGGAGCCTCGGACCTTCTGCTCTGTTCGAGTCGCGCTGAATTATGCAGCTTAATACGGGGAATGTTTTAACTTACTGACAGACAAATTAAATTGCTAATTTGGTCACTTCTATTGCAGCCGAACTCAACACTTGTGCGCTCCTTCTTCTGTAACAGTTTAAACAGACTGGATTTATATAACTGTGTGTTTAATCACTGGCACAGCCTGTTTAAAATGCACGGAGGAATTCCTTCCCCTCTATATACGTTTATGTGCGAACTGATATAGGATTTAAATTTTTTTTTTGGTTGAGATTTATGGTTGCAACACAAGTAAACATGACTGAAACCCAAAGTTAACACCTGCTTTACCTTGTGTTTTTCTACCGAAAATCTGCACAACGTCCACTGAGTCTAGTCAGCCTTCCACTACCAGCCACAGCGCCTCCGCAGGTCAGGGAAAGAGGTTAAAAGCCTTGAGCTAAAAACAGTATATTAAATGATAATAAATACCCACCCTTCATTTTGTGCAATGGACACACACCTAAGCATCTACTAGACAATTAAAGTGAGCAGTAACTGTGCCCATGCCGGTGAGAGGCACAGCTTCCCACACACGGTGGACAGAGTAGATTAGCATATGCAGGTGAAAGGTGAGCCAATCAGTGCTGTGCCAACTGTTACCCTGACTGCCGCTAATGAAAGTGCAACAGGATGTGAGGTGTGTGACACATGCAACGCTGTTCTTACAGCGATGATGAGCCGCCATGGGAATCGGCAAAGCATCAAAAAAAACAACAATGGCAACCAGTTGCATTCATATTTCGGAATTATTGTATGTATTTCAGTCTCAATCTAAAGCTTTGAGGATTTCTGGGTGAAAATTGGTGAGGAAACACTATCATAAATGTTTAAGGTACACGGCATAAGGGCCAAGGATACATGTTGAAGCGGAAGGCAGAGTTAGGTTAGGTAGGAATCCCATATTTACGTAGTTGCTCAGTAGCCATGAAGGGAACACAGCAAAAATAAAAAAACAACATAATCACCTTGGGAGGAAAACTAACACCAGTCTAAGTCTCTAGACGTGTAAAGCAAACGGCCCAAAAGCACAGAAGCGTTTAATTTTTTCTTTTCTTTCCCCAAAGTCGTTTCCTAGTCATTTGTAATTTATTTTTTTGGTGAAGTGCTTTCAATACTGACCAATAGTGTTCTTTGAGAGCAAAAGGAAAAAAAACTGGTGTCAGTGTGTGAACAATTTTTTTACCTTCAAGCCTGACTACCAGCGGGACCCTGAGCTCCAGCTCTCGACAGGCTTTGGTTATGCCATTTGCAATGATGGCGCAGTTGACGATGCCTCCGAAGATGTTGACCAAGATGGCTTCAACCTGTGAAAATATGGATGTTTTAGTTAGTCTGTTCCTGTACATAGTCAGCTGCTAAAAAATATCACCTGGTCATAAAAAACCAATAAGAGTCAAGAGGAAGATCTTAGTACTGTCAATCACGCTGGTGTGTGCTGCTCAGCTTTGATGCAGCTGTGCTAACGGTTTAGAAACACCTTGCCGTTATAGGACAACGGTTTATCTGGTAGCCATGCTTACTAGCCTGCAGCTACAGGTGAGAACCATGTGCACAAGAATGACTAACAGCGCTAAGACCTCGCCTCTTACTGTTTGGTTGTTTCTTTTGCTAAAACACAACGCCAAGTTGAGTTGTCATAGGCAACAGCTGAAAAAGCGACAGTTCTAGAGAGGTCACCTCAGTCTCCTGACCGCAATATTAGTAAACTACTATTGGGGCAATCTCAAACATGTTAGACTGCCCAAAACTTTAGGAAGGGAAGTTTATTTGATAAAAAAAGACTTGCCAATCATACAACCTTACAAAAAAAAGTGCCTTGTCAACAATTATCCCTAAAGACGTGTAGCAGTTTCATCCCTGATTCAATTGCTATACATAATATTGGGAAACTAAGGTCAATTATTTTTTGATTGGAACTGTATATCAGATGTTTTATGGCTTATACGGAGGTAACTACGCTGAAGGTGTACAAAACCTTGTAAAAAAATTTAAGAAAATATAGTAAGATTACATCCAAAGACAAGAAGTAATGTAATTTTAAATGCCCCATTACAGCAAATGTGACATAAACTCATAACTATTAAGACTTCAGCAGATGTAGAAGTTGATTTCATTTCCTGTGCCAACCATTTCCGCTACGATAAGGATATGTTTATGTTCTAAAAATTTCCAACTTTTACGTCTTCAAAGTTCCAAGCAACAAAGTGTTGCAAAACAATCTTGCCGTCTGCTGTGTTTACTTCAGCCGTCTTTTTGTTTTCTTTAAGCAATGGATCTTAAAGTTTCTCGTCAGACGAGCATCTGAGACTGATATCACTATGCAGAGAAAAAACACAGCAGCCGGAGAGTGTATGTGTGCGATTACACTAACAATCTAGCACTCGGTAATTACCCTGGCTAGCTCAGTGGAGAAGTAGACTTAGAGCACACAGGATTAATCCTCCGTGTTTGCTTATAATCACTGCTAATCTGTTAGCGCCGATTTGGCTGAGCAGCTTGTGGGGGTGTGCATCTGTGTAGTCGCCTGTAGTGAATGTGTATGTTTCCGGAATGCGGTAATGATGTTTATGGCGGGGAGAAGATCAAGGACTTGGACTGCTATCAGAGCGACAGCCGTGCCATTGTCCTCGACATGCTATCCAAATGAGCATCTCCTTATGAGACGGCAGAGAATGAGATGAGACCCGGTGAGAGCTCGGAAAGTAAGACAGTGGTGGGGAAGTACCAGGAGAGACTCATGCTGCAGTGTGGAGGAGCTGTTAGTGCATGCAGAGGCTTGTTTTTATAATGACTGAATTTATAATGCAGGGATGCAACCAGGGATGCATAAAAACAAGGGTGAACTGGCAGGTTAATAGCAGTTTCAAATCATAAACAAACATGACTCAGACGTTCCTCCGCTACAAGAGGAAAATTTCTAAGAAAATCTTTAAAAATAATAGTTCGGAAAAAACCAAAGATCTGCAGTTTTTTTTTTGCATCAAACATAATCGGAGCCAAAGAGCATGGTGGAATATGTATTAACATAAAAAATAAATTCTAATCATAAAAAGGTTTATCTTTTTTATTTTTTATTCATTGAAAATCCTAATCAAGATGATTTAATTTGCTTGGACAAAATGCTGAATACCAATCCATTAGTCAAAGACATCTGTGTTATCTTACTTCAAAGCAGTGATTTTCACAAGTAGTTGTTTCATAGAGAAGCCAGTCCTGTAATAATTGAAATGAGCATTCACCTATTGGATGCTGACTCTCTAGATGTCCTAAAACACTGAAGTTTAGGTAATAAATTGGAGAAAAACAGCTTTGAAATATTTTACATTAAATGCAGCAGAGATTAAACGATATGGCTTAATATATCTAAGTTTCTACTCGAGATGGTTTCTTCTTCTACACTTGCATATGTATGCATATCCTGGAATAAACCAGCAAGCATAGGATGCAGAGTTTTCATATGAATTGCATCCAGGAAGAGGTGGAAGATGGGAACACTGAAGGAGCTGCAGAAATTCCACAACTTTGGTGGAACTGATTTAAACTCATATTTGTTAACTCCACAATTATAGCTACTACAGAAAAGTATCTTGTTCTGATCACAGCATTACTATTGTGGTTGTTGTCAAATGATGGTTTTTCCAACTACATTACGTACTACCTTATGCGGGTCTGTGACATAAAATCCTAATGAAGTACATTAAAATGTATGTTCAGAAAAAGACAAGATGAACAACAGTTTTTACAAAGCAGTGTAAGTACAAACTTCCGACTTGATCACCTGTGACACAATTTCATTTCTTTCTGGGTGTTTACAAACTCTGAGCTGTATTTTGTCTTAGAAAGGGTTAGGATTGAAACTGTTAATTGGCCAGACAAATGTGCAGGCCTTTCTTGGAGTAATAATAAAAAATTAAAACATTTTGTTTTTATTGACATCAACATGTAATATATCTTTAAAAATGCACAAACCACAATATGCAACTAGAAATATGTAGCTGAAAGTTTAGATTTTTCTAGCACAGCTGCTGGGTGTAAGTAACACAAACCCACACACACTTTTCACAGTATTACAAGCTCCACCTTTAGGGGGCAGTAGAGATTTGGAGACCATTTGTTGCCAAATGAGCAGTAGTTGTATTCTCACCATATCTACCATCCATTTTTCAACTCTGTCTCTATTGGGAAGCACCATATTTCTTCCATTCATGCGTCTCCCATTGACAAAAATGTATATTAATGATACATAGGAGATGATTTATGCTGCTTGCCACAAACGTAAATGCAGTTCATAGAAATATGGATGTTGGAAAGAGCAAGTTGTACTTTGCTGTAAGTTTCTTTTTATTTCTCTAGCCAGTCTTCGGTTTACAAGACGGTACAAGCCAAGGAACATTATTCTCCCTGAGGAGATGTCTACAAAGAAACAGATATTTGATTAGAAAAAATTGTCTCCAACTTGTGCCATGTCGTAGAAGAGATACCACAAAACACAAGCTCACATTCATTTCGGGTGATACTCTGTGCCCAGTTACTCAATTATTGGGAAAAAATAAATGTCTTTGTAAGCTTTTGTGTACATCCATTCTGCCCCTGTAGTGTTATATGAGGTTAAAATTGTTCAATAATAAGATGTCAAAGGCAATGGGAGACAAATTTAGAGCCAGTTGTCTCAGTTTCCAATCAAAATCCCCCTATTATCTCACATGCAAGTTCTGTGGGTCCCTGAAATCTAGCTTCAAGGTATCGAGCAGCACTACACACTTCAATCAAACAGAAAAAAAATCTTCCACATCCCATTCTGGAGTAGTTTTACCTCCTGGTACAAAGGAAAAGTCTTTCCTTAAAGGCGTTCATTTAAGGTGAGCTAAGCTGGCAGCAGGGTAGGTGTCTTTCATCAGAGCAAGGCATAAAGGCATCAGGTACAGTATAATGTGCCAGCTCGCTCTTTTTCAGCAGATCTTTGTGCTTTCTTTCACTCGCAGAATGAGCTGCTGGCTTTTACCTGGGTTCCTGTGAAATGATTTAAATGTTGCTAAATTAGATCACCGCTGCTGGCGTTCCAGTGAAATGCCAAGACTCCTTTCACATCGAGAAAGAAAAAAGGGGCTTCAGCAGAGAAACGAGCTTTTCTGCCTGCTTTTACACCCCCCACTAAGTGCATTTAGGGCAATAAAGAAATGTAGCCCAAACAATTTGACATGCTCATGTGATTCTATCCTTCTGTCTGGATGCTTTTATTAGATGTGTCTTGGCTGCATCTTGTTAGACAGAATATGCTATGTGCTACCCTTGTCTCATAACTATACATCAGCTTCCATTTGTAGTAGCTAAAAAAAAAGCATTGGAAAGTAACATTGCATGGTAAAGAAAGCCTCTATAAAACTGATGTGGGAAGGAGCAAACAAACGTATTTTACTTTTTCTCCTCCAGATTCTACCTCAAGGGACATTAAACACATTGTGTCTTTCTACAAGGCTCCATCCCGAGTTTCTGTGTTCCTGAATTATCACAAAAATACACATTTTCATGCCTGTATTCCTGTTAAGAAGGAAAAGGCAGCACTGAAGATGGGTGTGTGTCTCTCTGTAGCCTATTAAGGGCTATTGTTCCGTCTTATCTGCTGGAGACAGCCAGTACAGTCGCTGGCTGCTTTGGCAGGCCTTGTTTAATTGTACATGATCTGCGGCAGGCCCAGTGCTCGGCCCCGAGGGCAGAGGTTAACGTGCAAGTTTCCAAAGTCATGGCTGCTTCTAATTACACATTTTGAAATGAAAGAACCAATGTTGTTCATGAAGGCGTTTAAAGAGGCATGTTTATTATAGGTATTCGGTACACACACTCACAGCGCACTTTATAAAAACGTTTCACCTTGCCAATATGGGGTTGGACACACATTTGGCTTCAGGGCAGCCTCAATTCTTTGTGCCATTTATTTAACAAGGTTTTGGGAACCTTTCTTAGAGACTCTCTGTTGACATGAAACCATCTTTCCATTGCTGTAGATTTATTTGTGTACAGTACATCCATGATATACATCTGTTGGATCACATTATCAAGGTGCTCCACCAGATTTGCAACTCAGATTTGAAATGGAAACTCCTTTACAGCAGTCTACAGGTAAGACCGGTACACTGTGGTCATAAAGGAATATATGAGTAAACAAGGTGGGGGGCGGGGATTTATCACGAAAATATCACCCACACCATTGCTGGTGATGACTGAAGATTTCGAATTAAACAAGGTTATATCAAGCTCTATTTCCATTATGGGAGTGGAGGTTGAATATAAGGTTCTTAATATTGATCTGGAAAAGAGACTGAACCAGACTCACAACAGTGAAGCAGTCTACAAGGAAGGAAACAGTGGAGTGTACTTCTTGAGGAAGCTTAGGTCTAAGGTTTTCAGCAAAACCTTAAAGATCTTTTGTGGGGAGAGTGTAAACTATTCAGAAGCATCACAACCAGCAACTTACACAGGCTCAATAACCTGATAAAGAAGGCTGGTTCCGTTCTGAGGATAACTGTGGAACCACTGGAGATGACTGTGCAAAGAAGGAGAAAATTAAGTTTTAGAAACGTTGATTATCCTTATAATCTTACAACCATAATGTTTTACGTTAGAGGCTCCTTAATATTAATTTTCCATTAGTATCAATACATTATTTTGTATTTGAATTATACTTTTTAAAGATTTAAACTGAATTGAATGCTGGAAGCAAAGGAAGCCTAAACCTTTGATATTACAAAGGATATATTAATGTTTTGTGCAGTTTTAGGTCAATTTCTGATCCTACCATCTAAAAGTTACAGCTGAAATTAAGCCTTATCAGACAAAAAAAAAGTTTTTCCAATTTGCTGTTATCCTGTTTTGGAATGACCATGGATATTTCAGCCTTAATTTCTTGCTCTGTGACAACATGAGTGAGGACTGGTCCTTTGGTGCTGGAGCTTATTAGCTTCACGGTTTGCATGTTCCACCTGCTGTTTTACTGCGCTCAAATCCCACTAACTGGATATATTCTCATTTTTGGATGATTCCCTGCAAACCTAATGGCTGTGTGTAAAGAAATCCTACCAGATCTGCAACTTCTAAAAAACACATGCCAGCCAGTCTAACAAGAACCACCATGATCAAAGTCATTTAAACACCCCCTGCCCCAACTTTGATACTTTGTTTGACTTTCGGCATGTCATCACACAGCAGGTAGATTCCCAAATCCACTAAGTACCTGACATCATTGTGTGTTTGAGTATTCATGTTGAAAAGTTACTCAAACTTATCAAAAAAAATAGAGTCCAGAAAGGAACCTGAATGATAAACTAAATACATAAAAAGTAAAAAGCAAAAACATATTTTCTATGATTAATGGAAACAAGTTAAATAGGGATTTAATGTAAATAAAACTTGACCACAACAGAGAAATTTGACAAAACTTTAATTTCATGAGACGCCCAACTTTAATGTAGGATTCATATTGGCAGGAGAGCAACCAATGTGTCTATTGTGCATCATTGGCAGTAAAGTCTCTCAATGAGAGATAGATCTATAAATGGGAATCTAATTTGTTGAGCCTCACTCCTGTCACAACAAGAACATCTTTTGCCAGATCAACTCTATTCTTATTGAGGGTACAAATCAAGAAAAAGAGAATGATTTAAAGACAAGATAAGGGAACAGAAGGTCTTGAAGTCAAAGAGTGAGGTGAACTGAAACAGATGGAAGACGAGAGATGGAGAAGAAAAGAAACTGGGGTGAGGTGGTGCAGCCATAGCCTTCTATTGAAGGTTAGGATTGCCCTGCCAAGGAGGGATAAGAGGGAAATAATTATCCGGCCTGCTGAAGCATGACAGTCCCTTCTTGGGATTGCAGAGAGACAGACTGTGCGTAACATCAAAGAGTGGCCATGTCATTGGCAGCGACCACTTCTGACAAACAGCGGCATCTGAAGTTTTACTTTGAGTTAAGAAATCTTACATATACTGGCACCTGTATACTTGTCTGATGTAGGCTGGACACATGGGTTTTACATACTTGTTTAAAAATGTCTTACTGTTCAAAGATCACATTTCTACAAGTTGTTTCAATTATTTGCAATGGAAATGTTGACATTTAAAATGCACAAATCTTACCTTTTTCCCCCCATAAATGATTTAATGACTTAGTGCTGTTATTGGGTTTTTGATTTTCTGGGGATATTTAACAGCCGTTTGCTTATAAGTGTCCACTGGACTAAGTAATGCCAGCTTCATTTAAAATGTATTGCTAAATTTTTGACTATTCCTTGTATCCATCAAAACATGATTGGAAAGCACTACAATAAAAGACCAAAGGAGTTAAGCATTTCATCAACATCGAGAGAACCAGCTCCAAAATCCAGATTCAAGAAAGACAAGATGACAAAGAAAATGATAAAGACAAAGAAGCACTAGAAGTTTGCATACAGAGAGTAAGAGAAAAACTATAAAAAAAAGAAAATCTAATATGTTTTCCAAATCAAATTTTCTTCCATAGCTATTCAGACCTTCAGACATTTTTTAAACTCATACAAGATAGTAGGGAGCTTTAGGAGAAACAATTTCCTTTGGAGAACTTAGCAGTAATATGTGGAGTTAGTTAACTTTCTACATACAAATTTATTTCCAGTTTACTGTCTTTGCTTTGCTGTTAGACCAGAACATTAAGATTTTCTCTTTTAGGACTACAACGGATCCAGACTTATTTGTATAAATCATAAAACGTAAAAAAACATACAACTAAAAACTGCTTGGATTTTAATCTAATATAAGATTTTTCAGTGTTAGATTTGACAAAATTGATTCTCACCCCGACAGTTCTGTAGCACAATGGTATAGAAGACGGATTTTTAATGCAAAGATAGACAAAAATTTAAAGAAAACCCTCACTTCATAGGTTCATCAATAAAGACAAATTATTCAAATAACAGTGGAAAAACACTACAAGCTAAAAACAACCACACTGGTACTGATTTTTTAAAAGCAACACTAAAGAATTTAAAGTTTTGGTCGATTTTGGCGGCCAGTGTGAACAAAAATGGTAGTGTTTTGCCTGAAGGAAGACTGCATTTCCCATGAGGACTATAGTGTCTTAAAATCCTGATCTACAGGTTGCCTGCAGTTGGATTGAAGTACATTTCTGTTTCCAGTGACTGTGTGAAGGATGAGAAGCAATTAAGGTAATGAATCTAATTGTGGCAAAACAATGTCATATGATGATGTTGAAAGTGAGAAACAGGGAGAGTGACTATACCATAAAGCAATAAGCACATTTGTGGTTCTTTTGTGTGGAAGGGTTCCTGCCACTGTCCTCAAAGCTTCTTAGGGCCGGTTATAACGATACGGACTCCCTCGAGCCATGACAGAGATGTACTTCAACAAGCTGTAAGTCAATGTATAATAAAAAAAGCTATGAAAATATTTTATGAAGGTTAAAAACGTACTTAGTGTTGCTTTAAGATGCTTATCTCATTCACAACCATAAATAAATAAATACAAAAAGTAGATTATTTTAGTAGATTAGTACAAATATTTTAGTATTTATATGACAGAGGGGATGACTACCCTTTTTCTATTTACATTTTTTATTTGTCAACAATCAGTCTTGGTGAACTGCGTCCAATTATTACTGGATTACTTGATTTCCGTTGGGATGAATAACATATTTTTGAATTTAAATTGAATTAAAAAAAGTTACTGATATTTGCTGGAATGTATTTTTTATTTTTTTGACTTCTCATTGACCTTTAAACTCAACAAACTTTCCTTGAAACCAATCAGGAGCAACAACAATGCCTTTTCTTCCTGCCATAAGAGGTTGTATAGAAGGTTGAAGAAAGGAGGAATGGACTCAGAATTTGTGATGTCAAGTAGATCAGGGAATAGATCCTGGAGATGGCCTTTACTTTAAAATGTGTGGGGACAAACTAGTGAGCTTAAAGGCTGTGACATTTCCATCATTGCTTTGTTTAACCAGCCGTTCTAACCTTCTTAACAGAAAAAGGAATAATGCAGGCAAACTTCTATTGAGTCTACTATTGCCCATTGAGGCTTTGCACGAGTAAAGCTAAGCCTATGAATGCAACACAAGTTGGGCACAAAGTTTCACCTTGATTAACAAGGCTTTAGTAGCATGACAGAATCAAACAGAAATATTTGCACAGGTGGGAGCAGATAGGACCAAAGCTCCAAAACAACAAAAAGAATGAGAGAAAAAATCAAACTGCAAAATTAGCTGCAGCAAACACTTAGTAATTTCATGGCCACTAATGATTATGATTTGGGTATAATGACAGGTTTGGACCAAATGGGATCACATCTATTCCAATCCGCGACATTTGGTGTTGACAGTCGAGAGATAAAAATCTCGCAGCATGTGGCGCTTAATGTTTGTAATCATTTGCTTTCTGATTCAGTAACCGCCAGGCTTCCCCATGAAAATTATTCTAAACATGTTTGACAGTTGGGAGAGGCGAGAAAAAGAACACTAATTAGAGAATATAAAATCTATATGGCAAGCAAACAATAATGATGCAACATGTCCTTACTGAAAAGATTTTTTTGAAATGGTTTCCATTTTCCTTTTTTGAGCTTTTCTATGGATCTCACTGCTTTCTTTTTGTCGCTTTGCGAAAGATTTGGTGATCACTTGAGATTGTCTGGTTGCTTTGTGACTGTTTATCTCTCTATTTACTTTCATTTGATATGTAATACTGATGTCAAGATGCAAACTGGTCCTTTAGTGTTGGTGAAAACAGGTTACTACTCTGTGTAGGTGAATAGTGCAACGCTGATACGGTGCAAAAAATGAATAATTGTAGAATATCTCTTGATGTTTATTTCTATGTGTAAGCTATGTCTACATCCAACTGTCATGCACATATTTTGTAAAAAAAAAATCAGAAAAAAAACAAAACAATCAAAGAAAATGTAAGTTGCATGATTTTCCCTTTAATGGTTTTAAACAAATCATCAAGGATAAAGCATATTGTCAGATTTTAACATTGGGCATGGCTGTAATAAACAGGAAGTAGTATTAAAAGTTTGCTACATAAGAACTTTCCTGTGCAAATGTGTTTCCCTTTGGCGCATTCATTTTTTTAATGAAAAGCAAAAGACCACAAGCCAAAACGGTTTCTTGTGTAGTTAAGGAAGTTTTTTAAATTTTCTATTGTGATTCTGTAAAATGCGCATTAAAACAAAAAGAAAAAATTCAAAGCCTGAACCTAGGTTTAAGAACAGGGTCATGAGTTTCCTGCCCATTCGTTTTTTAGCATTGTATAGTTAATCCGTCGGTTATTTGTTATGCTCATAATGATATAGATGGCATTCCTAAGATAACTTGTATGAAGCCACAATCTTTGTTTACGGTGTGTGGGGAAAAAAAAGAAAGAAGGAAAAATCTAAGTTGAAACTGAGTTTCAGGTTTTGGTCAAATTCTCCCGCTGATCTTGTCTGTGCTTTCAAACGTTTTTTTTGCAGTTTTCTCTCATGTCTGGCTGCAACGAGTTCTCCATGGCATGTTTCCGAGCTTCCCTCTGATTTTCGGATTTTTTTTTAGCGCTACCCACTGTCCTGATGGGGAACGTCCCCAGTGACTTCTGCCTCACTCTTGCTGACCACCAAGCAAGGATTATGGGAGTGTAAAAACTGAGCTTTTAACAAGGATTTCATACATTTTTGCTGTTTAATATGAAATTGTATTTCAAAACGGTATTTTAAATCGCACACACACAACATCGGGTGACCATCAAGAAAACACCAAGTGAAAGCGAGGTGGAACACCATAGTAAGGTTTCTCTTCCTCTCAGAAAAAAAGTCCAGGAGAGGGTTTAAAAAAAGTTCTTTAGAATTTAAATGTATCAATTTTTCGGTATATAATTGAGAACAAGTGCCGACATGTAAAGAATTTGCCCTCAAAGCAAATTCAAATGGACATTAAAGAAGTCTTTATGGAAGAAGGGAATAAGTTCAGTTGCCTAATACTCAAGTATTTAAGACTGTCATTTCCCGGATGACTGAGAAGCTACACATGTACCTGTCACACAAACTGGAACCAATATTTTCTATAAACATTTAATAAAACTTAGAACAGGATGGCACATCAAAGACTACAGGAAAGGCAAAAGAAGAAATCCTGGGAAAGACAGATGCCACACTTGCTGCAGACGAAGGACGGGAGAACCGTCCCTGTCGAGAAAACGGGTGAGTGGAGGTGGGTGGGCTTTGACTGATATCAGGAAGGGATGTACGATTTGTCTCCTGCTCACCTCAGGGTATCACAATGTCCCTGAACCCCTTCTATGTACTTACTCTCGCCCAACACACCAACAGGCTCCCACATAAACCATTTTATGCTGAATTGAACTCAACAATTGGAGCCATGCAGGGGAAACATATTATTCATTCCTGGAGGGAGTCGTGTCATTACTGACAGGCAGACATAAATATTCCTGAACCTCTTCACCAAGGGTTAATAGCTGTCCATCAGACAGCAGTGACACACACACAGGGCTTTGTGCGCCTGGTGTGGACACACAGTATGGGTGCTTTCAATGGTAGATCAAGGTTATTATCTCGGAGAAACAAAAAGAAGGGATAGAAGACAAAAGATAAAACATATTTAGCATGATTAAAGAAAAAAAAAAAAAAAACGCATCCAGGAAATATTCTCTTGACAGAGTTGGACTTAAAAAAGTTGAGTGTGTCTGGGGGTTGTCTTGAATGCGCCGTCGCTTAGAGCAAGAATTATTTCTTTAGACTGAAGGAATGCATAATAGCCAGGGAATAGCATACCTAATCACATCAGAGATCGGGTACAACAAACCAGCAACGGAATATGAAAGCGGCAACATTTCCCACTTTGTTCCTAATGCCGCACGGCCAATCAAAATTAATTTATTTTAATGTATGCACACAGAAGGTTAATTATCCAAATGATTCCAGTTCAGATTGCACCTGATCTTGGGAGCCAATGAGCCATGGAAAGGGCAGATGGGTGTTCTTTGCAAGGCAAATAACCCCAGCTCTCTTTTTTTTTTTTGTGTCACCTCCCTACCATTTACATGTCCAAATGCAAGGACCTTTTACTCACGTTAATGAAATGCATGCCAATAATAGATAAATAACTTCACATTTAACTTCGGCAGGAGTGAGGCCAGAGAAAATGACATGTCTGTCAAAGCTAACATTTCCATATAAGATATGATAATGTTTTTAGAAGAAAATCAACCAGGATATTACCAAGTAGATTAGGTGAAAAGAAACTTAAATAAGCCTCACAAAATGTACTATGTTATATATTATATACTTTAGTTGTAACAAAACAATCTAGTTCTGAAATTAATAGTCATTATATCTGATGACACAAACTAGTATATATTAAAGGCAACAAAATGAAAGTTTAAGACCGATTAAACTCATCTTTCATATAATATTTAAAACAATCAACGTATAACAGGTATTATACAACATGGTGTGAGATTTCGTTGTCATTCTGATGATACTCAGCCATCTTGAGCCATGAAGTGTGAAGATGACCTGAATCAAACTAACAGGGTGCGAGCATATCTTGCAGAATTTGGACTTAAGATGTCTTCATTTTCAGCACCTAAACTTAGTTCTGTCGCTGGATGCCTTAAATCATAATATATTATAAATTGGCTTCTCATCGCTCTAGCTACTAGTAGTCATGAGCCTAAGGCTTATCTTTGACCAGGATATGTCCTTTAAATACCCACTGAAAGCAAATTTTCTAAACCGCTCTCAGGGGCAGCAATGATATTGGGACAACACAATGGCAGGATCACTGTTTAATATCACTTCAATGGCATATAGTCATTTTTAATACATTTTATTGTTATTTTAGCGACTCAATTAAAATAAGCAAAACATTTACTATTTATTATGATTGAAAAACAAATCCCCAGAAATATAGGGTTACTTAAAAGCACGGTTAGTACATAGTGAAAGGCTTTTTTTCATCTAAATGCCTGTTAATCAGCTAGTTTATAAACATCGTGCCACAGTTTCCTCATGAAAAGCTGAAGTTACTGAGAGACTCCTGTAAACCGCGAATCAAGGATATGAGTTGGTTATAGATCACATACAATAAACCGCTCATAGTAAACAGCAGAGAAATAAAAATGTTTGCACAAGTAGTTTTGGATGGTCAGGATTAAAAGTGTATGGCTGTTTGGAATTTTACATGTGAAGAGGGAGAAATGTAAGATATGCACCAGCAAATAGTAGAAACATCAATTCTACACGCTTAACGATTTGTCTCTTACCCGCTTTAGAGATCAATTTATGAACTTTATGCAAAGCTACAACTCAATAGAAAAGAGAGTATTCACTCTCCATCTTGGTTTTTACCCTACTTCTACCTATAAGGTCTGGAGAAATAGGTTTTAAATGTACCAAAGCCCATAAACCCCATAAAAAAGAATTAAAGTTAAATTCCTTACAGATCTACAAATGGATCCTAAATCTGACAAGTAACATTACCTACTCCAACTTTATCTTCTGGTTTCTTTCTCAACTAAAATCCATTGAAACTAAAATTCCAGTGATCTCCGGTTTTATCATTTATTTATATTAAAGAGGATCTTTTGAAAGTCTTATTGGAAAAGGGAAGCAACCGGTGGTTCCCTGGTTGAGATTTTGCTCTGCTGACTTTTGATAGAGTTGAAGAGCAGAGAACAGCATGTTAATTAGCCATTAAGGGTTTCTTCAGGTATTAAAGGGATCAAAGAAAGCAATAAATGACTCAGGAGAAAGTGAAGAAGCCAACTAGCCTCCGGATCAATAGAGGTCACGACTACAGGCTCTCTCTACATCACTTTGGCCAAATAAGAAGATGATGCACCTGACTTAAGATGTCAGGACACTGTATGCATTTTTTTTATGTAGGAATATAGGCGAAGCATTCAAGCTGGGTGCTAATGGCAGAATTCACACAAGCTGCTACAGATTTCCTAACATTTCCTTTTAAAACTCAGAAGCTAGCACCTCCTGTTCCGAAGTGCTGACACAGCGCTGCTAAAAAAGAGAAGTGATGAAACATGATGGCAAACCTGCTGTAAACAAATCAGTTTGTGTTTCCACAAAACTAATTTCTCCCCTTGTATATTGTCCTCCGGCTCAATAGGGTAACTTCCTAGTAGATCTAGACTCCCTACTCTCCTCCATCCCTGAGCATGACTGTCCTCTGCTTGTCCTTGGTGATATGAACATTAACTTTGACACTCAAGATGCCGCAGATATCTTCTCGCAAACTCACTCGTTTAATCTCAGGTGAGTAAGCAGCCCCCCAACTCACAGGGCCGGTAAAGTACTTGATCTTGTTTTAAGCAGACACTGCATGACCAACTCACTTAAAGTTACTCCTCTACACCTCTCAGACCACTACTTTATTCAGCTTGATGCTTGTCTCCATCAACTACCTACTGCACACCCTCCCACTGTCTTCTTTCGACGCAATCTCTGCAACTTGTCTCCTGTCCACTTCTCTGTACTTGTAACCTCTGCTCTTCCACTCCGTAGCACTTTCTCATCTCTGGAGGTAAATGATGCCACAGAGTCCCTCTGCTCAACACTGAGTTCCTGCTTAGACCGCTTGTGCCCACTGATCACCAAACCTGCAAGACCCATGCAGTCATACTCATGGCTGACTGACTACCTTAGATCGATGCACACAAACCTCAGAGCTGCGGAGAGAAGATGGCACAAATCAAAGGACCCATCTGATCTGTCACACTTCCAAATGCTGCTCTCATCCTTCTCCTCAAGCGTCACCACTGCAAAGACGGAGTTCTATCAGGACAAAATTCACAACGCTACAGAAGCCCGAAAACAATTTTCTACCTTCAAGTCTCTGTTAAACCCACCACCTCCTCCTCCTGCAACCAACCTCATGGATTCCTTTGCCAACTTCTTCACCGACAAAATGGCAGCGATCAGCAGTCAGTTCTCAGACCCATCTACACAGACCACAGCACACCCTTCCTCAATGGTCCTTCCTCTGAGTGCCGCTCAACCCACTGCTTCCTTTTCTTCATTTACTCCTCTCACCGAGGATGAGGTATCAAAGCTTCTCACAAGCAGCTGCCCTACATCTTACCCTCTGGATCCTATTCCCACCACACTCCTGCAAGCCATAGCTCCAACCGTTGTGACAGCAGCCACTCACGTGATCAATGCTTCACTATCTACCGGATCATTCCCCGCCGCCTTCAAACAAGCCCAGGTAAGTCCCTTATTAAAAAAAACCTCCCTAGCCCCCACCCAAGTGGAGAACTACTGACCGGTCTCCCTCCTTCCTTTCCTATCTAAAATCATTGAAAGAGCTGTGTCAAAGAGGGTGACGAAATTTCTCTCGCCCACATGCCCTCCTTGATTGTAATCAATCAGGCTCTAAGAGCGGTCACTCCACCCAAACGGCACTCCTGTCAGTAACGGAATCCTTAAAAGAAGCCAAACGACAGGCCAATCATCAGTTCTCATCCTACTGGACCTCTCAACTGCATTTGATACTGTAAACCACAGCATCCTACTTACCAAGCTGGCAGACATGGGCATTGAGGGCAGTGCACACTCCTGGTTTGAATCCTACCTCACCGGACGATCCTTCAAGGTGGCATGGATAGGCCAAACATCGACGTGACACCACCTCACCACAGGGGTGCCTAAGGCTCAGTGTTGGGCCCCCTCCTCTTTGCCATGCATAATACTTTGCTGGGCCCAATCATCCATTCGCATGGCTTCTCCTATCACTGCTATTCAGATGATACCAGGCTCTATCTGTCCTTTCCTCCAGACGACCTCTCGGTACCGACGCGAATCTCAGCCTGTCTTTCTGACATATCTGCATGGATGAAAGATAACCACCTCCAACTGAACCTCTCCAAAACCAAACTGCTAGTCATCCCAGCCAAAGAAAGTATTCACCACAACATCCGCATCAGGTTAGACTCCCTATCTGTGGCACCCACTAAGGTTGTAAGAAACCTGGGCATCATGATCGATGATCACCTAACCTTTGCGGATCAGGTTGCCTCTGTCCCTCGATCGTGTCGCTTCTCTCTACTCAACATCAGGAAGATTAGGCCATATCCAACTCAACATGCGACAGCTCCTAGTTCACACCTTGGTCATTTCCCGCCTTGACTACTGCAACGCCCTCCTAACAGGTCTTCCAGCCTGTGCTGTGAGACCGCTACAGATGATCCAGAATGCTGCAGCTCACTTGATTTTCAACCAGCCAAAGTGATCGCATGTCACAGCCCTTTTCACTGAACTCCATTGGCTTCCCTTAGCTGCACGCATCAAATTCAAATCACTGATGCTGGCATATAGAGTGTTTGATGGATCAGCGCCCATCTACCCGCTCCGTTCCTCCAAGGAGCCCCAAATAACGCGACCAAAGCCCAGTGCAGGTCAATCTAAACTCTTCTCATTTGCGGTTCCTTGCTGGTGGAACGACCTTACGTGCACTATAAGAGCATCAGATTCTCTTTCCATTTAATTTAATCCACCACTTTTAGCTATCATATTGCAACATAAAGAGTAAGAAAATATTAACAAATGATATATATACCTTTCATGAGTTAGTATGAAACGATGACCAACTTCCACAGGGATAATTCTCCATTATCATCTGAGGATCAATTCGCCGACATGTAATTCATCTCAGTTAGTTTACAAACATTTAGCATACAAAGTCAGTTATACGGGATGTTTAAGGACTTCAAGTTTAATGATAATCTTAGTATTATAAGCCATCACATAGAATGGAAAAAACTAGATATACAAAGAGAAAAGGCCCAGTGACCAGAAACAGACACCGCAAAATGAACTGGAGTAAAGGAATCTACTGAATAAATGTCTAAAGTTTCTTAACGTTTACATAAGGTTAGAAATTGAAATAGGATTGAAAATCAACATTGCATTCTCCCCTCTCGCCGTCAGTGAACGGTAGTTGAAGTGCCAAGCTCCGATAATGTCTCCAACTCTGCTGATAAAGTCTTTCAGCTGGTTTAAAACAAAATGGAAAACTTCCGTCTTACCACTCGCATTTTATATTCTTATATTACTCTTATATTTACACGCTTACTGCTATTTTAGTCTGTGGATTTATGTAGTTTGAGTTGATTTTTAAATGAACTCGGCTGATCCAACTATTTGTGTTGCAGAAAGAAAAGGAAAGGAGAACTCTAATTAAGATCACAACCTTCAGTCCAAAAATTTCTTTTTTGACTATTTCACAGCAGTTAACTTCTAAAGCTCAATTAAAACCCTTCTACAAGTATTGCAAGTATTGCTTTTCATTATGTTTGGACCACTATGTTGACTTTTTTTTTCTGCGTCCATGTTTGCGGCAAAAAGTTGTTTAAAACTTGTGTGGTTAAAGGATTGCTAGCAGAAGATAAACAATGAAATGAAGTAAAAATCGAACGGGGAATAAACAAAACTGATGTTTTTCATGTCTTCCAAGTCGGACATCGGAAAGTTTAAAAAAACGCTCGAAGTGGAAACGTGACGTTATATTCGAGATCCGAGTCGGCTCGAAAAGGTTAAACGAACGCAGCATATCTCTCCATCACCTGAAGAGGCAGTATTTCAATGCAAAATATCTAGATATAGATTTTTCCCTAAAAACAACTCCTACTTCTTAAAATGTATCCTATAGAAAAATATCATAACAAAATAATCCCAAATAACTGCTTAAATCTGCATGATATTCCAAGTTACCGCCACTTTAAGAATGTTACTCGCTCTGTCTGGTAACCTTTGACGGGTTCGTAGCATCCATATGTCTAAAGTAGTTTCATAATTTTTTTGAGAATTCAAAGCCAAAGTAACTTTACAATTCGTTCTGGTTCTGGGAATAGGACTTTCAACATAGTTTATATTTTATGTTTGAGCCTCAGGACTGATCTTACATAATTAAACTTGTTTCCTTTTTTGTGTCCTCCTTACAACATGTTTGCACTCATCTTTGGTATATTCCTGATAGCTAGTAAGAGTGATCCACTCAGGACAAGGATCTAGATTGCTGAGAGTAAAAGTAAAAGTTCTGCTGCCGCACTGTAAAGACGGTAAATTGAAAAACTGCAGAAGATGAGTGGAGAAGGGAGGGAAGTGTAGGATGGATGTGTAAAATGGGTGGAAGAGTGTTGTGGGGGGGTTGTCCTAGCAGTGATTACATTGTCCATCAGGCCGCAGGACGGCCTGCATCAGCCGACAGGATTGATGTTTGACAGAATAATTAGAAAACTGTCTCAGGCTGTAATCACTGGAGCTCATCTTGCAGGAGACGACTTCCATTCCCTCGCTGCCACACATAAAGACACACAAGCACGCACGCATGCACGGACACACACACAAACACACACACACACACACACACACACACACACACACACACACACACACACACACACACACACACAC
>JAVLVB010000990.1:2256321-2269204 GCA_032876305.1 Orestias chungarensis
ATATATATATATATATATATATATATATATATATAAAAACATTTATAGTCCTATAGTTCTACCTCATTTAAATCTTTATTCCTCATGTCAAAGGGCCATCGAGCCGCTAATTGAAAGGCAAGCAAAGATTGGTGCAGGGATATGAGGGTGACAGCAGTGGGGGAATTAATGATGCATTGACTGTCAACACACCATCGGTAATGCGGTATAGTTACAAGGCTTGCATTGTTCACACGGGACCTATTAGATTCCTGAACATAGAGTGGAATCATTTGCAAAACAGCCCAAGCTGTCACTCACGTAGAGCTAAGACTCTCGGAAGCATGCTTCTGATTGACTGTTTTTTTTTTAAATATGCACATGATGACGGCTATCAAAACAGGTCTTTGACAGCAGAAAATACAGCAGAGAATGGAGATCATCTGCTCTAAGCAACTACAATGATGAAATGTAAAGACACAATAGTCTGTTTTACTCTGTGAAGCATGGGCAAATGCCAAGCCCTCCTAATGAGCACTGTCCTATGAGCGTCAAGCTGAGAACCAAAAAGAAAGAGTTGTTTTTGACTCATTGATGATGTAAACAAGTGGATACAAGTATGGGTCTCGATTCATGTGACTAAGCTTTTCAAGAGAGAGAGAGAGAGAGAGAGAGAGAAGCAGAGCACTTCTGTTCATAGTTAGTGTTTACCTTGGGGTCAGCAGTCAGCAGCTTAAAAGCCTCATACACCTGCCTCTCTTTGACACCTCCCCCAAGGTCCAGGAAATTAGCCGGCTTTCCTCCATGGAGGTCAATGATGTCACATGTTGCCATGGCCAGACCGGCTCCATTCACTGCAAAAAATTAAATAAAAATAAATAAAAACGATTCACAACAAGTGTTGGGCACCTCAACCGCTTTTTTTGTAGAACGTTTTTCACGATGAGGCTATAAATCAAAATTCAAACTGAGCGCATCAAGCTTCTGGGAAAACCAACACAAATTGGTCCATGTATCAAGTTGTGAGTTATAAAATGGGATGACACGGAGATTTAAGTACAGAACATGTAGAAAAGTGTTAAAAGTCAAGAAATGACGTAAAATCAAACTAATATCAGCTAGTTTAGTCCTAATTTTTGACCTACAAAAGATTTCTCAACACAATAGTATCACGCAAAAAACATTGAATGATGGGTTAACAAAAAGTGCCCTCGATAGTTCCTATAATTCTCAGAATCTTGGACTCTTAGATTTGTTTCCTGACAATGGAAAGGAAAAAGGAGCTTTTAAAGAGACAGACCAGAAATCAGTAAATCAGTAGTTATTTGGTTAATACAATCACCTTTGATGGCCATTATCTACACTTGCTATATAAAACTCCACTGTTAAAGAAAAATTACAAAGTAACATTTAGTATCCCAGGGAATTATTCTCCCTTGAGTAGATCAAATCTGAACTTTTTAGATTTCATCACGAACATGTCATGTGATCATATGATCAGCAAAGTTTGCAGATGGGGGTATTTTTTTTTTACAATATGCTATTAACAGGGTCCATATAACTGGATAAAAAAAAAGAAATGAACCACCACATTTCAAATAAGAATCTTAAGATGACAGGTGGGTGGATCTTTTTTTTTTTTTTGATGACGATGATCAACAAAAACAAACAAAACAAAAAGGCTAAGACGAGTCCAAGCTGACTTTTATTTTAGAAAACCAAAATAAAGAACTGAAAGCAACCGTATATATTGTAAGAGAAGCCATCATACCCTTTAACAATCAATATTAGTTTATTTGAAAGAAGTACGTTGAAATCTAAGCATTTGCTGTCTAAATTATCGATACAGGAGACGTCCTGCATCAATTTTCCTAGCAACATTCCAATTAAGTTCATAAATGTCATGGAATAATCTATGTTCATTTCTTTCCGATTTCAGTCTACTTTACTGCTACAGATATCTAGTTTGAATTTCATGTCAATAACCTTATTTTAAACAGCCTTTATATAGTTACAAAAAAACTGTTAATGTTGCCATTATTTATTATCGTTACTACATATTTTGCTAATAAACAACACCTGGTAAGGGTACTCACCTTTATGCGCTTTATCATAAAAATTCAAAGCTATTAGTGAATAAAACTGACAAAGTTCTCCACTACGCGTTCATTAGGATAATGAAGCTCGCTTTTTCATTTTACCAAAAAGGTTAAGGGCAAAAACCGGTCGATCTCACAGAGATGATGATGTCATGGCATAAATATTTGTTAATTAAAATATTACTGAACATGGGGAAAAAACTGAAGAGAACAATCAACCCGTTGTTAACACTACCATCAGACACACGGATTTGAACCTATATTTTAACTTTAGTGTAAAAGCTTTGACTGAATAAGGCTCAGCGATGTTTTTCACTTTTACCTAAGTTCCTGTACAGCTGGCCTGTTGTGTTGCGCAAGGGCCAGTGGCATAAGTATGTCTTACCTCATTTGGTTTAGACAAGCTGAACGTGGGTCCTGGCAAGCTCCCCGACCGAGGTCTCAGTAAAAAGGAAATTTGCTTTAACAGCTGTCACTTTGGTGCCTTACGGAGCTCTCAAGGAAGCTGCGGGGTCTTAAAAGCTGCTGTTACTTTAGGAGCAGAAGCTGGGGATGGGGAATAGGGGCAGAGCGGATGTGCTTGAAGGGGGGTGGGGGTGTTAACACACATCTAATGTGTTTAGGAGGCGACGGGGTAAGGAGCGAGAGCACCTGTTAGTGCTGCTGTAGACTGTAAAAGCTTTGATTTATGACGAGCGAGGGGGGCCGGTAATGAAAACGCTAACAATCTGGCTCGCTCGAGACTTTCTGGGCGGATTATAGTTAATTAGAATCCATTGGTTTTTACAACATTCGTGTTTGGAGTCTTTAAAAAGCTACCTGTAACATATACTACAGCTTAACTCGTCATCTTTACCAGTGTCTCTAATAGGCTTGTGCTGTTTGTGAATTGTGTTCAAAGCGGTTTGCCAGAATTGCCTACCAAAGAGATTCGAGCGATTTGCTGGTGTTTGGGTGTTGAGTTGAATACATGTTGCAAACGGTGTCTGTATCCTTACCAAAGCAAGCAATGTTTCCGTCCAATCCAATATATTTTAGACCCCACTTGGCCGCCTCCATCTCTGTGGTGTCGCTCTCCGTCATGTCATCCATGGCGAACACATCTTTCTGACGGAACTCCGCGTTGTCATCAAAGTTGATCTTGGCATCGAAGCAGACCACTGGAAAGATAAACAGGCAAAAACGGAAAAAAAACAAACCCAAAAAGTACGGCGGAGTCAGAGTTAGACAAAATACGTCAGCTAGAGAAACAAAACCTGGAAACTGGTAAGCAAGAGAAGAGGGAATTAGGATTTATTATGCCATACTGTTTTTGAATTTAGGAATAGCTCTACTATAAATAAATAAATAACTAAAAAAGAAAATTCTAGCATGCTTTATATGTTGTCTTAGAATGATCGTCTTATTAAACAATTGTGATTTTTTTAGCTTAAACTTCTTTAGGTGGATAGCTTAGGTGAGTCTTTTTGAGGTTCTTTATCCAGCATCTTTTGTTTGCGTGCATGTTGTTGTGCTCCCACAAATGTTTAGATGTTGAAAACAACTTTCATCCCACATCTCATTAATATCTGAACACCGCTAATGACCAACTCAGTTTGTTAGCAAGCACTGCAGGGGGTGTGGGTGGGGGTAAAACACAGATGATATTTCCTGATCCTTGGGTGTGTGACTTGGGTGCTTGGTGAGCACCGTAAAAGTAACCCTTTTACATTTGAGTACACACAGTACAGATTTACTATGTGAATAGAGATGCATTTCATTTCAAAATACAAGTTAAAACTGGTCATATTTTGATGATGATTTTGTGAAATTAAGCATGATGGTTGCAATGAAATCTTCTTGTAAAGCAAAATGATCTTTAGACAAGGCAAGTTTTATTTATATAGCACATTTTCGTGTACAAGACAATTCAAAGTGCTTTACATAGGAAAAAAGAGCTGAAAATGAAACAATAAAATCAGCTTTAAATTTAAAAAGAAATAAAATAAAAATAAAATAATAATTATAGTAATAATATTCTCAGTTGCTATATGCACAGTTAAATAAGACTGTTTACAGCCTGGATTTAAACAACGGCAGAGTTGAAACCTGTCGCACCTCTTCAGGAAGACTGTTCCAGATTTTAGAAGCATATAACTGGAATGAAGCCTCCCCTTGTTTGGTCCTGACTCTGGGCATCAGCAGGAGGCCACTACCTGAGGTTCTCAGAGTCCTGGCTGGTTCGTATGGCTCTAACATGTCAGATATGTACTTTGGGACTAAACCATGAAGAGATTTGCACACAAGCAAGGCTGTTTTAAAGACTATTCTTTGAGTGACAGGAAGCCAGTCCAGAGACTTGAGCACTGGACTAATGTGGTCATATTTCCTGGTTTTGGTCAGAACTCGAGCAGCAGCAATCTGGATGTTCTGAAGCTGCCTTAGGGCTGGTTTAGAAAGCCAAGTGAGCAGGCCGTTACAGTAGTCTAACCTGCTAGAGATAAAAGCATGGATAAGTCTTTCTAGTTCTGGTTTAGAGACTATTCCGCTGATTCTGGCAATGTTTTTAAGATGGTAAAAGGCTGCTGATGTTACTGATTTAATGTGGCTGTTGAAGTTCAGGTCAGAATCGAGTATTAGCCCAAGATGTTTGACCTGATTTTTAGGTTCCAGAGAGAGCGTCAGAAGGTAACTGATGACACTTTGTCTTTGTTTCTGTGGGCCACAGACGATTATTTCAGTTTAAATGAACCAGATAATAAAAAGGATCCTCTAACAAGAATTTCAATATCTAATACGGCACTACTCTATTGTATCCATTTCTGGATTTATTTTAAACTGACATAGAAATTGATACCCTGAGGAGGTCACAGTTCTTTTAATATACCATTAAACTAAACTCAAAACACCAAAAGGACGTATATATGTGCTCTCTTTGCTCTCGACGAAGGCGGAGGCTTTCTCTCTGTCTCCCGACCTTCCGCTTATCCGTCGTGCTTCAGCTCTGAGTTTTGTGTTTTTTCGTTCTTTTTTTATTCTTTTTGGAGCCTCTCTTTGCACATCTTCCAAAAACTGAAAAATGCATCAGCAAGATGCCTCCTTTTTCTTTTCCTGAGGATAACTACGCTGATCTCTTTCAGAAACTCAACATGCTGGAAACAAAAATCCAATGACTAGAAGTAAATGTGGAAATAAATGGCTGTTACGATTCTTTACCTTTTACCGGACATGATGCTGGTACCCGTCATCTAATCAGCACGAGCAAGGACAACCAGAAACAAGAGGATGTTGCTTTGAATAACAAGAAAAGTAATGTCTGGAATGTGCTGTGCGCTAAACCGAAGAGTAATTCATCTCAGAGGAAGAAAGGAGAACCTGCCCTGTCTGGTGATATCTTCGATGTGACCGGCTGGCCTGCACTACCAATGAGACCGACATCCTCCTCGACCCCAGTTGTTCGCAGGACACAGACTTGGACAGGTTTCAGTGGAAAACCAAAAATTAAGCTTCCTCTTCCTCAAACAACTATCCTACTACAGAACAGATTTACACCGCTACAGAAACGAGTTCTCCACTTGATCACCAGGATGAAGTCTCTTCACACAGCAAGGTAAACCGAAAAAGCAAATCAGAAAGTAAAAGGCAAAGAGGGAAGCTAATGGCTGTTCCTGAGACTCTGATATCACTGATTGTTGGTGATGCTGCGGTGAAGGATGTGAGACATGTGTGTGGGAAACATACAAAAATACTGTACTTTCCAAAGGACATGGTATCAGATGTGAGAGACATTATTGTGCAAATTCTGGCTGAACATCCAACTGTTATGACCTTTGTTTTATACCTGGGATCTAACGAAACATGAAACAGCAGTCTGAGGTGCTGAAACAGGACTTCAAGAAGCTGTTAGATACAGTTAATAATTTGGATGCAGACGTGTTCATTAGTGGCCCTCTACCACCAATGAGAGGAGATGAGTGGTTCAGCAGGCAGTTCAGCCTGAACAAATGGCTGTCAGGTGTGTATGCCACTTACACTTTTAGTTATATTGACAATTTCATTTTTTTCTTGGACCGCAGACATTATTTTAAGGCCTCTGCCTCAATAGATCTGGAGTCAGGCTGTTTGCAGCTAATCTATTCTATGTTTTGAGTTCCCATTCTGCTCCAGTGGCCAAGGACAGAATGAGGCGAAAACATGAAGATAAGGATAAGGATGTGACGCAGCCCAGAGATTAACTGGAGATGGGGGCACCCCACCCCCAACCTGCGCATCTAGATGACGTCCTCCTGGAGCTCTCTGAGATACCGTCTCCACTAAAAGGCAGGAATGATGACCCGCCCTCATCAAGATCATCCTCACAATCTCTTCCTCTTCTGGATTTTACAGAACACATGAAGGAGCTAGTTACTGTTGCCACCAGGATGACACCATGCCACAGTCCTCTCTCATCCCGTCGTCCTGCCCCTCCTCCTCCCCCACCACAAACTCCTTGTCAACTCCATCTCGAGTGTACAGAGACGCTGCCCAGAGAGAATGATATGATATGCATCGGGTCCAGGCAGCAGTACTGCATGTACCCATTTCTCATTCCAAGATAAGCCGGGGACCGATGCGGAAGTACCTTCCTTCATCCCTGTAGTAATGCGTAACAGAAAATAATTAGTCAACCATCAAAACTGTCTGGTCATAACAGGGGAGCTGAATGTGCACATGGATGCATCCCAAGATAAGCAGTGTAAAGAACTCACTGCTTTCCTTAAGATGTTTGGTCTAACTCAGCATGTGAACAAGCCTACACACAACAGAGGACACACTCTAGATGTGAATATCTCAAAGGGTTTTATTTTAAATGTGGGTATTGTGGATGTCGCTTTGTCTGACAATTTTTGTGTTTTCTTTGACCTTTCTGTTACACCCAAGCCAACAGCTGGCCCTACAGTTACTCAAGGAAGACTTTTTGATGACAACACAGGGATTCAGTTTTTGAAAATTATTAGGTTTGAAAATGCTCTGTGTTTTAATGTTGAGGATACCCAACTCACAAAAAGTTAGGGATATTTGACTGTCAGGATGAATTTCACGATGATCCAGAAATGCATTTAAACCTGAACAGGTGAACTTAATGTGACCTTCTCTAAGCTTTTGAAAGCACCTGTCCAACTGCTAAATGTTTCAGTACTTTTTGCACATGTTGCCGTTCTCTAACGAGGAGCTTGACAGCTTATTGGTCGATTCTCAAATCTACCAATAAAAGTCCTGGTTCAATTACAGCCAGTGCCAGGCTGTTCGCATTGTGAGACCATCATGAGACCAATACGACAGCTAACAATGGATCAACAGTACCTGGCCATTGCAATGTTTAGAACAGGACGTTCTCGGACGGACGTGGCCACTGAGCTCAGAGTGTCACAGAGTGTCATCAGCAGGTTGCAACAGAGATACAGAGAAACTGGAAGAGTTACAGAAAGGCGTAGAAGTGTACGTCCTTTGGCCACATCCCATGCTGATGACCGCTACATTGTTAACAATGGCCTGAGAAACCGGATGATGAATGCCACTCAACTCCAGGCACGTTTAAAGGAGGTGAGAGGCACCCAAGTGTCACGTCAGACCATTCAAAACCATTTACATCAGTGTGGTCTGCGTGCTAGACGACCTGCAAGGGTACCTGACCACACCAGCAGGCACAGGCGTCATCGTCTTGCATGGGCCAGGGAGCATTTACGCTGGACGAGGGACCAGTGGGCCTCAGTGCTGGTCATTGGTGAAAGTCGATTCACGTTGAGCAGAAATGATGGCCGCCAACGATGTTGGAGACGACAAAGAGAGCACTATGCAGTTTGGGCAGGTGTGTCCAGTCTGTATAGAACTGCCCTACACTTTGTGAATGGTACAGTGACAAGCCCATACTACTTGAATAACATCATTAAACCAGTGAATGTGGCCCTACATGAACAACACAGGCCTAATTTCATCTTCATGGACAACAACGCTCCAGCTCATCGGGGTCTTATCATCAGGGAACGGCTGTTGGAGAGTGGTGTACCTCAAATGGAGTGGCCTGCACTTTCTCCAGACCTGAATCCCGTTGAAAAGCTGTGGGATAAACTGAGTCGCCGTGTAGAGGCTCGGAACTCTGCACCCCGAGAAGTCAACTTATGAACAGCATGAGACGTCGTTGTCAAGCTGTTATTGATGCTCAAGGGCACATGACGAGTTATTGAGACGTTGAGAGTTTTTGTCCGTATGTAAATATTATCACCAGTGCATTTTTGTACTTAAATGTCCTACTTTCGTGATATGATATCACTGTAGTGGGAACGTTTTACATTTTCCACAAATTTCACCCAAAAGCCAAACATCCCTAACTTTTTATGAGTAGTGTATGTTGAACTCTTACACATCAAGTGTCTTGAAGTTTATGGATGCCATTGCTCCTGTCAAGGAGCAATGGCATCTCTCGTGTCCTGTTTGCTACAGTGATCAGATTAACAAACCCTCCAGTCTCGCTCCCCTTGGAACTGATTTCTACGTCCAAATGTCAGGAGTTTGCAGTATTCTTTAATGACAAAGTTCAAGGCATTAAAAATGCATTGTTTCCACAACAGACATAGCTCATTTACCCCCAGTTAGACATATAGAGCTGACACAGTTCACACCTGTCTGCGATACAACAGTTGAAGAGATCATCTGCAGCCTGAGTCCATGTACTTGCTGCCTGGATGAGTTACCCACTAGATTCCTAAAGGCTGTGCTGAGCAGTTTGCTGCCACAACTCGCTCATTTAGTCAACATCTCACTTTAGAGTGGAATATTCCCAAAGGCTTTGAAAACTTCTGTCATTAAGCCTCTTTTAAAGAGGATCAGTCTGGATGCCACAATACTGAACAACTACCGGCCCATATCAAACCTGCCATTCTTAGGAAAAGTGCTGGAAAAAATTGTCTACCAACAGCTGAGTGACTTTCTCCTGTCTAACAATGTGTTTGATGCTTTCCAGTCAGGGTTTAGGCCCCACCTCAGTACTGAGACAGGTCTGATCAAGATGACAGACGACATCCGCCTAAACTCAGATGCAGGCAAAGTCTCTGTCCTAGTTCTGCTTAACCTGATACAGGTGACCATGTGATTTTGTTACAGAGGTTAAAAGACTGGGTGGGAATCACTGGTATGGCTCTCAACTGGTTCAAGTCCTACCTTAAGGACAGGTGTTACTTTGTTCAAATTGGGAACTGCGTCTCAACCTAATGGGTGTGACCTGTGGGGTTCCCCAGGGGTCGATCCTTGGACCCCTTTTATTCAATCTGTACATGCTTCCACTGGGCAAGCTAATACGCAGCCATGATGTGTCCTACCACAACTATGCTAATAACACTCAGATCTACGTGTCGCTGACGGCAGGAGAACATGGGCCTGTTGATTTATTGTGTCACTGTATTGAACAGATCAGTCTGTGGATATAGAACAACTTCCTCCAGTTAAACTCAGACAAAACTGAAATCTTTGTCTGGGGCCCACAGAAGCAAAGAGAAAGTGTCATCAGTTACCTTCTGATGCTCTGTCTGGAACCTAAATATCAGGTCAAAAATCTTGGGGTAATACTCGATTCTGACCTTAACTTCAACAGCCACATCAAATCAGTAACATCAGCAGCCTTTTACCATCTTAAAAACATTGCCAGAATCAGAGGAATAGTCTCTAAACTAGACCTAGAAAGACTTATTGATGATTTTATCTCTAGCAGGTTAGACTACTGTAACGGCCTGCTCACTGGGCTTTCTAAACGGACCTTAAAACAGCTTCAGAACATCTAAAATGCTGCTGATCGAGTTCTGACCAAAACCAGGAAATAGTCTCTTCATGGTTTAGCCCCAAAGTACATATCTGACATGTTAGAGCCACATGAACCAACCCGGACTCTGAGAACCTCAGGTAGTGGCCTCCTGTTGATGCCCAGAGTCAGGACCAAACAAGGGGAGGCTTCATTTCAGGTTTTTGCTCCTAAAATCTGGAAAGGTCTTCCTGAAGAGGTGAGACTGGTTTCAACTCTGGGGATCTTTAAATCAAGGCTGAAAACAGACTTATTTAACTGTGCATATAGCAACTGAGAATATTATTACTATTATTATTATTATTTTATTTTATTTCTTTTAAATTCAAAGTTGAATTTATTGTTTCATTTTCAGCTCTATTTTCCTATGTAAAGCACTTTGAATTGTCTTGTACACAAAAGTGTGCTATACAAATCAACTTGCCTTGCCTCGCCTAAATGCAAGCCACTGAATGCAAACTGGGGGACGAAGAATATTCCGATAAAGATCAAAGAACAAAGCAATAAATAAATATTTTAATGCTGTTTATTATAATGGAGACATCAACAATGAGCTTTAAACCTGGTAAGGACTGCTCTGGGAAACCCTAAAAGGCAGATCGTGTACTAAGAATGAACAACACATGTGAGATGGATGTAAGTTATTTTTAAGATGTTTGAAAGGAAGAAAGAAAATAACCCGGCTCCATTTTGGGTTATTTACAAATATAGCTGCCTAAACTGTTTATTTGGAGAGTAAAAAGAAAAAAACAACTATCATGATTATGCTAGAATACCATTTTTTGCAGACCGATCTTTACAATTAGAGAATCTCAGGTTTGAAAACAAAAATAAATTTGGATCAGAAAATAGCCTAAATGTCCCTTAAACACAAAATAAAAAGGTAAACAGCAGGCTTTGGGTCATCTTCATTCCTTAATATGGACCATGAAGCATGGTTGAATTTCGATTACAGGTTAGAAGCAATATTTCAATGACAACCGTAAAATACCAAAGTACCGAAACGTTCAGAAGCACAAGCCAACTTCCCTGTCATTAGCAGCTCACAGCTGCGCTGCTATTCTCGGAGTGCTTCATATCTTGTTCATCGCTAACACCACTGTTTTTTTTCTTCTTCTGCTGTGTACCTCCAATACAGCTTCTTCAACTAATTTTTAATGAGCGTTATCAGCCAGCCTAACAAGCACTGCCCCAGGATGTGAAGGCTCATCCTAACAGCAGGTGGATAACACTTGACAAGACAGATGTCAAGTTGATGGGCGAGTTCTTTATATCCTCACCTGTGTTCCTGCAACTGGTCAACTCTAAAGAAGGAGGTCAGCTGACTGCCTGAATCTAATAAATTACCAGGTTATGATATCCATCTATTTTCATCCACGTGGCAAAGTGAGCTGTAAAAGAAGGGATCAGGGCTTGGCAATATTTTATTATTGCTTATTATACCATTATTACTTACTAAATTTGAAAAATTACTCAGGTCAGAATGGGGTTTAAGGAGTCTGATCTAGCACTTACATATGTAACAAATTAAAAGTACAGTAGCTTCAGGTTTTAGAAAATATTCATTTGCTCTGAGAAAAATCTGAACGACTTCTAATACTGCTTGTAAAGAACACTCCTGATGTCTGTCAGTGATCTAAATCTAACTTTATGCACTCTCAGTACCTGGAATTACCCTGATTTCCTATTCTTAGACAGATATTCAATTGCTTTTTATAGACCATGCTTGACTAATTTCTGAATCTCTCCATCATATCGAGCCTGTAGTACATCAGGGATGTTTGGAAGAGTACTGTTTTTGTTACTTCTGGATGAGCTTAAAATTCTGATCAGAAGTGAAGCAACAACATGGTGTGAAAATGCAGAGCTCTCCCCTGTGAAGTCTGTATTGTGAATCATATAGTCATGTTGTGGCTGATGTCAGTGTGTTGCAATTAGAGCACCTTTCACATTCTGTAACCCTTTCAGACCTGAGAGGACAGCAGCTCACTGTGGTCCTTATTTTTATTTATTCATGAAATAAATACGATTCTGGAAATTATTCATAGAAATCTGCTAAATACAGAAGTAAGCCATCGCAGAGACGTACACAAAGAGCCATTTGACACGGTACCTTGTCCTTCGGGAGTCTCTCCAAGCGGATTGACTTCAACTTGAGTGGCGTCGACTTTCAAGAACAGATCATAGAGGCTCTTAATCTGATCCGCTGCCTGCAAAGTCCACAGACGACAGTAATTACCTGATGGTTTGACTGTGAGAGCTCAGCCCCCACCGAGGCCACTTAGCTTTGCACACAAGCTGCATGAAAACAGACACGGACATTTACATGCGGACAAAACTTTAATTTCCATATTTGCAATGTTGTTTAGACCAGCTAAAAAGACAAGGGATCAAGCACAAATCGACACCATCGGAACTCTTTTTTTTTCATTTATAAAATTGTGGCAACATATCTAGAGAACTGCAACATGCTGTTATTGACTGAATTGTATTGGAAAAAATAAAATAAAAATCTAATTTCAAGTTACAGTGCATTGCAAACAAAAGATAATCCATTGCCTTGAACTTTGCTGCAACCTCAAACTTTTGTATTTTGTGGTGATTCTAGGAGATGGTCCAAAAACAAGAGGGAGTAAAATGTGAGGTGGTTTTATATTTAAGTCTGGAGGGTGTTTGTTTTTACTCCACAAGTCCTATATTCTTGTACTTTTTGCTCACTGACAGCACACCACACTTTTCAGATTTATGAGAAAGTAAATAAAGAAATACACACGAATAATGTTAGTTGTATTCAACTTTAGAACTACACATATGACACGAGTCAGGGAGTGTAGGATATATATATATATATATATATATATATATATATATATATATATATATAGTTTTTAACTTCTTCAGTAATGTAATAAAATGATCCAAGTTAGCATTTGTAATTTTACACATAGAGAAGAGTTTTCTATTTGTGTATTAAAAAAAAAAAAAAAAAAAAAAC
>JAVLVB010000990.1:2269304-2288140 GCA_032876305.1 Orestias chungarensis
TAAAAATCAATGTCCTTTCAACACCCCGCAAATTTAAAAGATCACAAATAACGGCGGGGTGGGGGGGTGGGGGGTGATGATGGTGGGGTCAGACAAAAGCGAACATATATTCAACCTAAGTTCATCAGATTTTGATGTGCTCCCTGTGTTGCAGTTTTAAGCTAATCTGATTTATCATACTATTCCGCCCGAGGGGAAGCAAACAAATTACTGATCTGATGCCAACAGACAAAGAGACTTTAAAATCAACTCATCCGGGCGCTCGTGCTCATTTGGACTGTGAAAATCTGGGGTGCCCCCCTTCTATTTTTCTCCCCCAGTCTCATTTAATGGGTAAGTGATGGTTGAACGTGAATTTTGACGTTTGGGGTAAAAGACAAATGAATAACTTATTTAACTGCAATGCAAACCATACATTGTCTGTAGCTAACTGCGACGTCCTGATCCCAGAATCATTGTGTTGCTGCTTGCATCATTAATAAAGTCAACTCCCGGAGGCTGGTGCGGTTTTATGATTCACTACCACATACAACAATCTAGCACCTGGCAGGTGAGTCCATTTTAATGACCCTTCACATGTTGCCTGTGGAAAACTGATAATAGCCAGAGTACGGCGTGCTTGAAAACGCACGTCCTTCCACTCCATGAATGTGCACACATGAATTGCAAATGTTTCTGCCTTTCTTTGAGCATTGTATTTGAAAGCCTTCAGCAGGCTCATTACCTGTCTTTGCAGAGGTCCTTTGAAACCCAAATTAGCTGCCATGCGAAGCGCTTGGTCGTCTCGCACGCCTTCAAATATATCTATGACTTCCTGCAGGAACAGCAAAGCTCAGGTAAGAGACATACAACAATCGTAGATTGGCAGTGAGCGAGAGATGGAAACTCAAATGCTGAACGGGCACATGACCAACCTACCATACATTAATATATTTATGTCTGTTAATTTAGGCTGGTTACTGTTTCAAAAGGTGTTATTCTAGATTTAGGGCTTGGTGTAGAGGATGTGGTCAGGCAGGTTTCAAGTGAGGTTTCACAATGCAATTAAAGTTGGCAACTTGTTATTGAACTAGATGAGAATTTATGGGAATTAGGATAAAGCTTGGGAATAAATCCTTTTCAGAAGAATTTGGTATTGAAAATAGACACAATGTTGAAAGATTATTCCTATGCGATTTACATGAATAGGAGGTTTTAAATGTACCATTTTAACCTATTTTTTTTAAAAGGCTCGGGTTTGGAACGACAAATTTTCTACCCCTCATTCAAGTTATTCATTTTTCAATAAAATAAAACTTATAAAGTCCTACACACAATTAAACCAGTCAAAGCAAAAAAAATGTAAACATTTTTTGAAATGAATCATTGAATAGGTCTACACCGTTTACGTTTGAATACTAAAAATGTTTCTAAACATCTAAATTGTGCAATTTCTACAACCATACATTTTTATACAAATCCCAAAGAAGGTTGTCGAGCCTGAAATATATTCAAACTCCAATACATCCTCCTGAGACCCAGAAATGTCTTTTTTTACACTAAATAACTCGGAGTGAAAAAATGACACTACAATTAAAAAATTGTCAAAACATGCTTTTATTTGTTTTTTAGAGTATGTCCTTTGGAGAGTACATCTGGACTATATTGTGGCAAATATGAATACATAAACACATTTCGAGATGTACATTTACCTCTAAGAGCTGATCACCTTAAGTGCTAGAAGATTCAACTGAATTCCACCGAATATTGTAAAGTAACACAAAAAACATAACAAATTAACGTAACGTAAGGTTAGGTAAGTAAGTAAAATGGCGATTTCCAGGCACCTTATTCAACTAATCAAAAGAAAGAGATTAGTCTAATTAAATCCAGTGTGTTAGTTCTGTTTTGGTTTGTGGTACTCCATAAAGAGATGCAGAGGTGCATACTGTACTTGATGCCCTTTATGTCGGTTTTTCCAGTGCAAACCTTCTGCTCTGCAACTGGAAGTATTAGGATTGTCCATCATCTGTAGCAAATGGACAGCTCCATAGTTTTTTACTTCCTTATCTGGCTGTGGCCTCCTTCTCTTGTGTGTTGGAACGTAATCCCCATCATTCGACGCATCAGACGCTTCAGAGTTGTGGACCAAAAACATATCTATGTCCACCACAGAGGACCAAAATGTATGGCTGGGTCTCAGGATATATTTAGTTTATTTTGTATAAACTCCTACATACCAAGATATTGTCTCACGGAGTTTAAGATCTCTTGTTCAACAGTGACAAATGTTTTTTAGAAATTTCAATAACAGTCAAATATGACATTTTTCGCAATGCTTTGCATTTAATAAATGTCTTTAATAAAAAAGGTGTTTCTCCTGTTTTGTAAATTTGACATTTAGCTTCAAAATTTAATTTTGAACTATTTTAAACGACTACCAAAGCTGTGTACCGCAGATAAGGTACTGACTGGTTATATCCCGCAAACAAAAAACACCCCTCAAAAAATCCAAACGTTTTTAGTCTGCAGGTCAGGTTTTTCAATTTTCCTATTTTAAAGTGACTAAAAAAATAAATGTATGAAACACAAATATTTTTTCAGTCCTGTCTCAGCTGTATTTGTGGAAATGTATGTGAAATAGTCAGGCAAAATCTGAGTTTTGTTAATTACTTATAAACAGAAGACAAAAATTAACAGAAGTTCAGTCCATTTGTTCTGAAACTCTCAAAGCTTTGGCACATCACCGCCCAATCACAGATCTTTTGTAATGCCTCCAAGACTTGGATGTAGTCCCCGTGTTTGTTCCAGTTATTGTACGTAATTAAAACAGGCTCCTCGCTCCAGCTCGAGTTCAACATTGGATTGGGAAAAATACAGTGGAAGCAAAGCTTGAGGTTAAAACAATCTTTCATGGAAACTCCCTCACAACTCCTGTGAAACTACAGATCTGAAGTGGGGAATATAATAAAAATGTTCGTTATTAGATAACAGGAGCAAAAAAAAAAAAAAAAAAACTGACCTCAAAGTAGAAAGAAACGAAAAAAAGTAATTTACTTGACGGGTTATTCTGAGTGGAATCCAGAGGTTTTGTAGATCTACAATTATCCCTGCAGCACGTCTCTAAACAGGCTTTAAAGTGGAGTGAAAGTATGATAGAAAACTTTTTTTTTTTTAAGTTTTAAAGCTTTAGATTTCAACAAGATGTTCTTTTAAAGCATGCTACAAAAAAAATTTAAAAATAAATTTAAGAACAAGGCTTCAGAAAACATATGTTCGGACCTGTACCCCACTGTAAAAGGCTGCAAGCTGATGCTCATCATTCAACTTCATTTATCTTAAATGTTTCAGCCAAGAACAACAGAAAAATCAACTCAATGTGGTGCCAAGCTTCAGAATCAATTTTATTCCCTTCAAAAATAAGGACAAAAACAACATCAGATTAGTTTTGGACACGGTGCAATGAGCAAAAAGGCTTCTGTCTAAAAAAAACACCCGAGCCAAAGCTTTACGATACACTGACCTCTGACCTTGGAAGTTGCAGGCGTGTATGTGACAAGAGGCAGGCATATGTGGTGCTTAAAGTTCTCCATTTGCTGTAGCGGAGACTTGCCAAGTAGTTCCCATTGAAGATTAATTAAAAGTAATATAACGCACTAATATAAAAGACAAACAGCTTTCTGAAGTGTCTGTATTTGTCTGTATTTAGGCCCAACATGCTGCTGCAGAGACAAAGAATTCAACTGGATGAATCTATCTTTACAGTTTTCCTCTGTAATTTGGCCAAACTTCAAATAGAAAAAAACAAACAAAAAAAAAAAAAACGGTCAAGTTTTCAGAAGTGCTCAAATATCTAAACAGGAAATATTGAACAACTTTTAATTGAGCAAAAGTGTCAACTTTCTGGTAATCACTTAATCTTTGAATTTCATAAGTACAAAGCAGAAGTAACATACCTTGAAGATGAGTTCTGGGGTGGAGGCGGCCACCTCCTCGATATCCATCCCTCCTTGGGGGCTTCCCACCATTACGGGACCGTTACAGGCCCGATCCATTAGGATGGCAAAATAAGTCTCTCTGCTTATATCCAAAGCCTCGGCCACCATCACCTGGACACGAGGTAGAAAAAGTCAAGAGGCAGACGGCGAATACCATGAGAGCGGGACGTCCCCTTTTCATCTTTAACAGCTGCTTCTTAATAAAAAAAGAACATCATTCGGGTGTTGTTTTTGTTTTAGTGACTCAACTTAAAGAAATTCAACATGTGCTTTGTTTTTTGATTCTTTAAAAGTTGTGGGTGGTGAGAGGAAAGGTGCAGGCTCAAGGATATGGGTTAAAACTGTGACATTTAGCGTGCTGAGCTACTCCTAAACGAAGGTGGCCGACTGGAAGCTTGAGTGGAGGGAAAAACCTGATTGATAAACAAAGAAAAGGAAGAGAATTCCATTCATGGATTTGAGAAAGAGGCACAAGGTGTGGACTGTGGTTGAGGAGAAGCTGAAAAGTGGTTCGAGTGAAGCCTAGCCTTGCTTAAGCAGTTGAGCATCCTGAATTCTTCAGTGACACACTTTTACCTTCCAATCAACTTTCTATTATTAGACCTAAGCACTCTTTGATGGCCAGATTAGTTAGCAACGATCTGATGGTTTAATATCATGATAGAAAGTTTCATATACATATCTGTAATAAAAATGTATATTTTCTTCCTCCTATGTAACATTTAAGTTTTATTAGAAGCTTAATGTTGGAGTTTTATTGACTGTAAACAATAATACACAGATATTCTAATTCCCTGAGATGTAGACACTAACTTGACAGACGTCCACCGTAAGTGACATTTTCTTATTGCGCATCATCCAAAGTAAATGACCAAAGCTCCAGACAATAGGTGCTTAGGGGAAAATTGTGAACAAACTAAGGAGCAAACGTGTAACCACTAAGGGAATGAACGGTTTACGTAGTTGGACAGACAGCAAATAAAAGGGACCAGCAAACAGGAAACATTTATGTTGTGGTTAAGAAGGGGCAGGTTTTCTTTTAGGTAAGATGTCTGTTTGAACAACTACGGTTCCTTCTAAGGAGAATGGACAGCTCTCTCTTATCCTCATGTTAAAACATTCGGCCCTCCGTCTCCTTGTCCTGTCTCCAGTCGCTAAGACAGTCTCGCTTTCAGTTCAATCGTCCCCCCACAAACTAAACAAGTCTTCTTCCTGGTCCTCCTCCGTCTTTATATACCTGATAAGTCTGATTCTGTGTTATCCTGTGGTGCCGTCACCCAAAGCCTACACTCCCTCAATCGTGTTAAACCTCCCACCCCCTGTCCTCTCTTGTCACCCATCCATCAGTGACATGCGGGCAAATCTGTGAGGAGGCAAAGGTACTGGCCCTTTTTTTTTTTTGGTGCTTTTCGCTTAGCGGCTGACAACTGAAGGTGAATGTGAGTTCAAGACAGGGAACTGTTACCGTACAGATGCTGTTTTAAGTCAAACTCCAAGGCTGTTTAAAGTTAAACTCTCCTTTTGAGTCATTAGCTGTACAATTCAAGCCTGATTTACGGCATCATAAGCAGTAAAGTAGATGTCCAGTTAGACGCCGGCTAATCTTGCTCAACTAATTAAAAAACATGTGCCCCGTTTGTTTGCGAGGCGATGGTACTTCTTTCAATGACTTTAGCTGGGGCTAACCAGATTTAACCTGTGAACTGGAAACTCAGGAGTGAGCAGGAGTAGCGATGACAGGAGCAGGGGAAACAGAAGAGGAGAGCAGCTACAACACACACCAAGCAAAAAAACCCAAAACAATACGGCTTCATCACCTGCAAATGTCTGTTTCGAGGAGGTACTGCGTGTAGCGTATGAGCAGAAAAAAAAAGAAAAAGGTATCCCTGCCTGTTAGTGGCACATAGAAACATTTGTTTACCAAACACTTTAAATTCACACCGGGCCCGGCTCAATTTATGCAACGAGCCACAACACCAGGCAACACAAACCCGCAGCAAACTACAGCAGACAGCTACTGTTTATGTAGGAGAGAGAGAGAGAGAGCAAACTCAAAGCCAGACATTCATTTTACAGAGCAACACTACTGGACTCGGAGTTGCTTAAAAAGAGGTCAAGAAAATAAAAATGCGGGGGGAAAAAAACACATAATGAAAACATTAAGAAAGTGAGAAGTGGATTTATTTTCTCCTTTGGCTCACCGTTTTCACTTTCACTCCATCTTTGGGGGTCTGCTTGGTAATCAGGTTGAAGCCGAGCATCTTTTTAGCCAGCTCACCAACAACTGCAGGGCTGAAGGAGAGAGTCCACGCTTAAAAACAACATCATTTACCATATTGATACCATTTCTTAAAAGCTTGTACTCACTCTGGGGAATACTACGGCATACAGTGCCTTGTAAAGGTGTACATACACTGAGTTTTCAACTGTCACCATACAACTAGGGCTAAGGTTCCTATTAATAATCCATTCCGTGTGTAATGAGTTCACACTTTGCACAGCACTGTAATAATCAGCCTGTTGGAGAGTCTCATTTCAGCAGATGCTTTTACCTGACACAGCTAACAGTGTCCAACACACTGAAGATCACCAAGCAAGACGCTAGGATGACAAACGAGGTGGTTGCAGGAAAGGTGGATGCGTTGCTACTGATATAACATAATGGCACAATTTTCTAATGTTGTGCGGCCTGAGTCACAACCTGAGTTTTTTTTTATTTTTTATTTAGCACGAATGCAAGTCTGAGAAAATGTGGCATTCAGCCCCGTTTACTTTGATAACCCTAAATCTAATAGCATGCAATCCCTTCAGAAACTACCTTATTATTAAAATATAGTCCACATGTGTGCATATTAATTCATGTTTAGTGGTTGCCTCATAAGCTTTCTGGTGATCAAACAGTATTATGAAGGCCTATGAGCATTAAAGACAAACTATTTTAATCTTAGCCCTGCCTCTACGTTCTTTACCATTTTATAATGTTCACACCATCCTCTGTGTGCTTTAGCATCTCAGATATTGAATATACACATCATAATTGGTTTTAACCACGGATTGAGTTGATTAAACTGCCCATATATACCAGGACAGGTTTTAAAGTAGCATACTTCCTACATTTTCCAAGCAGTCGTGTGTGACTGCCATAAAGCAGACTGATATTTTTATTCAATGCATTGCGAAGCTCTTATCCCCACGGTGGAACCAGGCACTGATAAATGCGATAGTGACTGATTTGATTTGTGAAACACTGTAACCCTCTGTGTTGGTGCATTATTTCTGGTTGTATCTTGAGAAAGTGCGAAAACATGCATGCAGACTGGGGTGCAGTTCTTGAGGGTTCTGATACCGATGGCTTGTAAAGGAGCCTCCCCTTATCCTCTTTACCTTAAAGCGCTCAGCAAACCAGATGTGCTTCTGTAAGCCAACTCTGGTTTAGTAAGTGAATAACAATGAATCATGGGGGGGCGCATTCATTCTTTGATAAATGGCAAAGAAGTGAACCACGCACTTATGTCACTGTCTTGGGACGATGAACTTCAGCTTGTCTCACTTAAGATACAAAAAAAACAAAAAAAAAACTTTCAGGCTGATTTTAACTGGCAAGAAAGAAAAAAAAAGTGCTGCTGATGCACAACTATGACACATGTCACGAATCACATTTTTATGCCTTTAAGGCCGTCGTAAGTGGTAGCTACATTTGGTAACACTGCAACACTTTTTCACGCAGCGGGAGGAAATGGGGTGCCTTGGCGAAGACATGTCCTTTCAAGTTTAGACTTCTCAAAAAGTCAGATTTCTGAGCAGGCCGTCATCGAAGGAGCTCGTTCAGCACACTCCGAGGTGCAAAGTGCTACAGCTAACCATTAAGCTACTTTTTTTCCCCCACCAGTTAATTAAAAGGAGTCGTTCAAACTGAAGAAGTGGGGAAAAAAATTGTTGCAGCAAAAGAAATCCTGACAGTGTCTTTGTGCTTAAGTTCAGAGGGCTCAACGTGAAAGCTGCTGCTGCTTCTGGGGAAAATACCATGAATCTATCTGCTGCAGGAACTCTCGGATTTGAAAAGCACATAAAGGAACACTTACTCTTTAGTTAAGTGCACTCCACCTTTCAGGCCACTGTCGAACACACCCTTGCCTCTCCCGCCGGCCAGAATCTGAGCTTTCAGGACAATTTCCTTGGCATCTTCAGGATAAGAAAGAGAAGATGTTAGGGGAGAAAACAAAATCCAAATAGTGGAAGTTTGGTAGACCCCTTAAGAATTGGGTTCAGCACCACAGACACCTTCATGAGTCTGAGACTTATTTGTCCATCAAAGAAAGTGCGGTGGAAAAACAAAGATAAATACAGATTATCTAATAGTTAAAAGTTAACACCAGGGATGCAGTGATACCACTTTTTTCCAAAATGAGTAGTGTACGAGTACTTGCATTTGAGTACTCACCGATAGCGATACTGAGTACTTGCTCCATTACACATATAGTTACTTTAGATTTTTTTTACTTTTTCCAGAGATATTGTTATTTGAACAACATTCTCCAACATAATCCTATTATGTGCAAACATACAGTTCAAACACAAATTTAACAAAATTGTCAAATACTGAAATGCTTTTTTGCGGTAGTGAAGACAGCGACTCAGTGTGGCGTGGTTTTTGTGCCGCCAGGTTTGCGGGCGTGGAGCTGTCTGGGGGAGCAATGGTTGTGTGTGTGTGTGAATCTCAGGCGCGCTCGCTCATGGGTTCCCCAGGCTTGAGCTCAACTCTGACAAACTGCTCGCTCGCCCGCTCAGCTCACGCTCGCCTCTGTGTCTGCGCTCGCGGCCCTGCTGAAATTTTGTGAATCTGAGAGTATGAATCAACTTTGTGTATTTGGAAGGAATTATTTAATGGGATGAAAAAAGCCAGTCTTTGATTAGTTGGGAGCGCGGCTCATTTGCATATAATGTAGAGTTGCGGGCATGGACGCGGAGTGAGCTGCGCGAGCGGGCGGTTTGTCGGAGTTGAACGCGTTTGGGGGAACCTTTGAGCGGGCGCGCTTACTTGCTATTCGTGCGCACACGCTTGCGGTTGTTGCTCCTTAAGGTGGCTCTGTGCCGGCGCACCTGGTGACACAGATATCACGCCATAAGGCCCACCAGTGTCGGTATCGGTGCATCCCTAGTTAACAGGCCTGTTTAAAACCTCCTCCCTAAAAACTGCAGGTAATGTGATAATAAAACAGATATTCTGGATACAGAGTTAAACTCGAATGTACAAAATATGTAAATAAATAAAACATCTCCAAAACTAGGGTTTATAAATCACAAAGTTTAATGCACAATATGGGCAATTTTCTAATTTAATCTGTAATATTAAACTACAGTAAAGAAACATTCAGGCAGTCAAGCAATGTGTACTATGGTAATTATTTTATTCCAAATAGAACATTGTTGTGTTTATCTGTAAATTTAGAGGAGATTAAAAAGGAATAAGAAATAAGCATAACAATAAAAAACTATATAATTTGATCATATTTCAAAGCCAGAAAACCCAAAAACGTTTACAGTATGAAACCGACACATCAAAATCTAAATCTACCCCTGTTTTAATGTTTATTTGTTTCTTGCACAGAAGACAACTTTACTTCTGTTTAGCTGAATTTATATTTTCAGATTGCTGATTGTAAAATAATAATAATAATAATAATAGTAATAATAATAATCTTGACATTGTCAGATAAAACACAACAAAATATATATATATATATCTAGATGCTTATCCACCATATAAACAGGTCATACATACATACATAATCTACACTACACTACACTACACTACACTAAATAATCACACCTATATTTGATTTTGTGAATATAGTATTGAGGTTTCTCACAAACATTACAAAATAATTCACCTTAACTTTATTCCTAATATTCAAAACCCAATTACTATGTTAAAAACGTCAAGGCAGTTAAAACTACATTTACACTTTATTGTAGAGTCTTCCCGTCTTACAGAACTTCTATTGAAATGATCATTTGCATAAAATGCACACATAAAAAGTCAATTTGGTCTAATAACAACATCAGTTGATAAAACTATTTGTAGCTTATAAAATGTTGGTTTGTTTCACAATTCCTTGTCCTCATTATACAACCAGCCTCCCTTTATTTTGCCATATCTCTGACCATGTTGGATTAACACAGGAAGAGGAGCCCCACTCAGATCACTTTCCACCTCTGCACACCATCCTCTTCTTTTCAATTCAACTGAGGATTCTTTAAAAGACAGGATATCCGTCTGAGTAATAATTATTTGGATGAGAGGGAAAAAATCCACCGTTGCCAGGCGAATGCCACCAGCTTGTGAAGAGCACAAGGGGGGTGATCTGTTACATTGAGAAAGACACCTTGACCTTGGTAAAAAAAGACAAGACACGCGCACAAGCTGCTTCAATGACTTGGTATCGGGGGAAAAAAAACACTGAGCTGTAGAGCCAGAAAAATGCTGTCTGAGCTCAGAGCTGCTGTATTAAGAAAAGTAACCAGAGAAAATAGTCCCTGACGTCTCTGACAGGGCGGCAGGAATTAAACCAACACTGTATAAGCAAGGTCTACTGTGTGTGGAGAGCTAAGGGCTGGCGGAGAGAGAGAGAGAGAGAGAGAGAGAGAGAGAGAGAGAGAGAGAGAGAGAGAGAGAGAGAGAGACGAGGGAGAATAAAGGTGCACTCGTATGCAAAGGGGTTTGAAAATGAATAAATATCTTAGTAAAAAAAAAAAACTGCTACAATGCCAAAATTAAAGAGTTCAAAGCGAGATGAGAAAGAATGTCCTAAGGGCATGAGGAGAAGACTGGGACAGCGCTGAGGAAATGACTATAACAGGAAAAAAAGATACAAGCAGCAGAACAAGGATATTTAGGCCAACAGGGAGATCGTATTGTGGAGATGAAAAGGAAAGGTAAAGATCTGACACGCTGACACAGACGTTCAAAACAGCAAGCTAAGATTCTAAAGCTGAGATGTACTGAATACATTATAACATCATGTAATGTGTTCAGAAAGGTAATGGGGTGAGAACAAGGCGGGCGTTCATTCCTGCTGCACAAGTGGTTGATGGCAAACCTGCTTATTACGGGGCAAATCAGCAATATAAATGGGTGCTGAAAAAGCAATCTGTGTGATAATTCCATGGCTTACCCAAGTAATCATCCCTTCAACCTTTTCACATTAGTACCATAACCTGTTATTGGAATTTGGCTGACAAAAAAAACAAATCCCAACATGAAGTATTGCTTATGTTGTCGAGTGGGGGAAAACTGATTTCCAAAATCTTGCTACTGCTTAAAGTTATGTTAAAGTGTTAGAGTGTTTGCTTCTGTATGTTTGCAGCTGTGAAGCATTAAACCTCCTGGATGACATAAACCAACAACATCATTTCAAATAAAACCTTCATCCAGGTGTGAAGTACCTGAACAATACTCCATATACTGCGGTACAAATTGACCCAGTAGTAATATTACTTATTGTTTTTTTTCTTAATACCTAAAGATCACTTAACAAGGCTAATATAATTTGTTCGTGCTTAATTTGTATCGTATCATCTATTGCTATCATGATGTTTTCAAGCCTTAATAAGAATTGTGATTTATCGCCACAATTATAAACTAAGGTTTATTATTGAATAATGGGTAACATAAATATCAAACTTTCTTCAAAGAAAGAAGGATTTAGATTTGAATACAATAAATGAGAAGTTTTACAATGGTTGCATTAATAAAACGCTGGAACGGACGGTTTGTAGGTAGACATTTTTTGATATCGCACCTGTCTCAGATCAAGACGTCCCTATTTTCAGTATTAGGACAACTCTACATTGATCAAGGTATTAGACTCAAGCTGGGAACAATTACACAACACACTTTGAAATGTTCATCTATTTTGCTCTGTATCCTTCCACTTTGTGACTGTAACATGACAAAATGCAGAAAAGTTCAATTTTTGTTTCTGTGCAAAATAGTAAATAATAAGAAAATACACAACCATCCATCTGTAGGTTCCTTCCAGAACCAGAAGAGTTTCTCTGAAACTCTTGGTTGAAATGCATAGAGAAGATAATGATGTCCTCAAAGATCCCAGTGTACAAGGGGCATAGTAAAGAGCAAGGTGACCATTAGCTGCTGCTGTGACAGACAAGAGATGGCCTCTAACGTTGAGGACGAAGTTGGTCCATAATGAGCATGGAGCAGAGTGTGAGATAGCTGAAAAAAAAAGGAGCAGCAATAGGTATATAAAAAAAAAGAAAGATCACAAAGATTTTGGCCTCTTATGCTCGACTCAGACAGTCCAAAGTACGAGAGGAAAGAAAGGTCACATGGTTGGATTTAATCAGTAAAGACACCAGCGAGAACCGTTGGAGAGTCAGAGCTGGGGGTGTTCATTCAGCGGAAACATGCAATATTAAATCCGTAAACATTGAGGTCAGCCTAATGAAGGGTGACGCAGATGTGTGTTCTATCAGACGACAACAAAATGTACATTCTGTCCGAGACGCTTCCCTGACTGTGCGCCTCCATTACCGTGGGAAGAGCAAAAGACAAGCTGGATAAATGAATAATTTCACTTGATTCAGCCACTGTAATTACAAATACCTGCTACAGAAAGGGCTCTGCTTATTAGTGGAGTAAGAATCCTGTTTTGGGGGTTGGGGGAAGGGAGGTGATTTGGCGTAATCAGTTCTCCACTTCCATTTGGATCATGCAAAGCCCACTATGAAGATGTAGAACAAGATTTTCATCTCCATTTATTTTCTATTTCTTGGGGACACAGGGGAGGAGATTAAACTTCGCACAACATCTCCAATCAAATCACACGCATTCTGAGTAATGCGGTCATCATCCTCAGGCCTTACTCATTTCCTTGTAATGAGTGCAAATCAACTCGTAGTCTGCTTGCTAGTGACAGCAGCAGGCAAAGAGGATGCTACTTCGATAAGAAGTCTCACTCTTTCAAGTTTCACTCAGTTCATGTAGCACAAAGCACAAAAAGACAGATTCTGTTGTAACACCACCTTCTCATTCTAAAGAGGGCTAATGGTGGCTACCATGACGGTTAGCTTTGGTCTGATATCTAATTAAGCGGTGGAGGATGTACCGCGAGGGAGATGCTGGCTGGTAAGAGCAAGATTTAGGCTGTGAGCCAATCTAGGGATGGTAAGATGGGGCTACCATCTGTGGGGAGGAAAGAAAAAAACAGGATGGGCCTCCACTCGTGTTTGTGCAGTAAATGTAGAATTCTGGGTAATAACGGAGGGACACGGACCTCTTGGTACCTTTTAGTGCGAGATTCTCCTTGGATTACCTATATTTCAATTTAATCCAACTAAAACTCTTTATATAAAATAAAGACGTCTTAACTGATATCTGTTTTCAAAGAGGCACTGGGAATTGTAATACTGCGGGCAGAAAGGATTTCAAGTAGCAGTCAGTCTTGCAACAAATCTCACAGGTCTCTTACTGAAGACTTTTGCAGTCTCATGACTCTCATGACACAATAACCGCTTAATTTTCTGGCAGAGACTACATTCCACAGTAACATGTACTGGAAGAAATCATCAGGCGTTACCAAGCACTGTTAAAACACTTCCTTTGCTTTTAGCACTTCTGTTTACATCTGTGATATGTTATATGGTTTGGTATATGGTATATGGTATGGTATATGGTATATGGTTAAAAAGACGAGACAGATTGGAGTCAAGAATATGATCCTTGCCCAATATCCTTGCTCTTTGGTCCTGCAGCCATGAAACCTACAAGTAAACCTCTTTATTTAAATTTAGGTTTATAGTTCACATATTATAGTTTTGCGTTATAATCTGGTGATTAGCTTGTCACTACGGTTACCTATCACAACACCTGTCCAAAAGCAAAAGAGTCAAAGCAAAAATCTTTTCGGTTGCACAGCATCCAAAACTCAGAAGCACTGTGTGTTCAAACACAACGTCTCAACCAAACTATGTACAAAAATGGAAAATGTTGAATTATTATGATCATGGTTTTACTTCAGGTGTAATTATAATTGATAAATATAATTGGGGCATTGGCATGGCAAAATGAAAGCTAACCATAACAGTAGTATTTATCATATGACATGATTATACCTATACATGTAAATAAAATAAAAACCAACAGCACTGGTTCCTGTGTACCTGGCTGTGACGCTGGTTCAAGTGCGATCTGTGGCTCTGCTAACACCAGTGACGGATTAGAGAGGACAGTTGCTGCGGAAGGTTAAGTTGAATAACTTTTTATTTAAGCTTGTAGAAACTATCCCAATGTTAATATATGTTGCATTTTAATGTCATTAAAGTCACATAGACTAATGTAGGATCACAAAAAGTCATTTTTTGCCCATACATGTCCACTTGATATGTCCTGTCCAGGGCATCTGGTAAGGTACTTTAAAGTCATGGAAATGTGTGGTTTTCACAGTTTTTCAACTGTGGACATTTACAGGTGAATTTAAAAGAGTGCCCACAAAAGGTGCAGTTGATCTCAAACTAAAGTTTTAATTAAACGTATAGATCCTTGTAATTTGTTAGGTTTGCATCTTTGTGAGAGTTTTATGTATTTATGTTTGAGCAGAGCTCTCATTTAGTTACCGCTTTTATATGATTACATATGTTGTTCTTTTACCACTTAGGCATAAAAAAGCATGTTCAACAACCTCTTAGAAGCCTGGCTGTATTGTGTCTTGAGTGCAAAGTGTCTTTTTTGGACATCAAATTTTGGTCATCTTAGGTTAATGTGGCTCATTTTATGTTAAAACTCAGATTTGGCTATATTTTTTTGTAGATGAGTAGATTAACATATTTTCAGAAGAAGAAAACGTAACGTTGAGGTAACAATAGATGCATGTTCTTTCTGTATTTAAAATTTCCTAAAATTTCTTGCATGATATTTGTGATCGAAACTTCCTAATTATATCAGAAAAGCACACAGGCTGAAGTACTCGAGGATGTGAGTGAAGGAGAGAAAACTGGAGATGCAAAGCAGGAGGATGCATCTTTTTGCGCAGGTGAGCATGGAGAAGCATAGGAGAGCAGCATGGAAAAAAAAGAGGTCACCGGCACCGTGTCACAAACATACACACTCACAGGCTACCAGACAAACCAAAATCACATTCAGAAAGCATGAAGGACAAATGTATAGATAAGGGAATACAATTTAGACAAACTCGTCAACATCCTCACAACTTATTTAAATAATACTAAATTTTTCAACAAAAGAGATTGAATTTCACAAATAAAATCAAAAAGAAACAGTAGGAACAGATTCGCAGTATGCAAAACATGATGCCCAAAGTCAGAAAGTTTGGTCCAAGTCAAATATTTTCTGACAGGAATATTCAAGGATTTTTATAGTCATACCAATTCACATTTACATGTTTGTGGCACATAACTGAAACACGAATATAACAGACAATTTACATAAAAATATTCCAAGATAATTATAAGAGTAAACACATTGTTCCTTAAAAGGAATTTCGTGAGCTCAGATCTTAATCCTACAAACTTCAACTCCACTCAAATCTGAGACAGCTTCAGTTAAGGAAGACGGAGTCTAACGGCCTGTCGGGATTTTTCAAAGAAAAAAGATTGTGTATTTTTATAGTTATTAGTTTCATTATGTTAAATATTCAATTTAGGAGATTAAAAACAAGGTCTTAGTCTAATTTTGATCAATAAATAAGGAGTGTTAAACTCTGGTTATATTTAAGCTATTTCAGGGATAGTACGGTTTTATTTATACTGTGAAAGTGTACCGGGTAAAAAGAGCAGTTCCCATTTCATTTCATTTTAAATTGCTTTCATTTACTGCTGTACGGCATTTCTTTAAATAACTTCAATTAGGATGTCAAAACGGACGATTAGGTTAAAGCCTTACTATCAAACTGGAATGAGGCCTTTTAGTGATGAACTAATCGGGAAAAAAATGGAACCCATAACAGCAGGGGGTACCAAAAAGCGATGGAGGATATTAACAACCTGCAAAAAAGTGCCAACCTGGAGCTCTTTTAATTATGTGAGCTAAGAACTGTACATGTCCACAGGGTTTTCTATTTTATATATATATTAGAGGGTCAATCTAGGTCAACAATTACTTCTAGAAGGTAATCAGTGTAACTGCTCTTCAAACACATTGTATTTTAATTATGCTTAAGCACAATTGCACCCAGAACGCAGAATAGGTCAAGATTAATTATAAAGCAGCCGTGTGATAGTTATACTGCAGTTAAACACAGTTGTGAAGCTGTTTCAACTTTGCTCAGAGCCGGCTTTTCTTAAAATTGTACAGTTTTAAAGGCTACAAAGCTGTAAAAAAAACTGAGACATGCAGTTTCTCTATCTATGTAATAAGCATAAAGGCAAATAAAACAGCAAAACGGGGGGGGAAAAAACAAACAAGCGTTTTGAGTCTCTTGACATAAAGGAAGCTTTAAGTTAAGGGAGAATGCATTTGTTTTTAGTTGGGTTGAGGGTGAAAAGTCAGCCCACGTGGTAAGAGGATGCTCTTCTTGCTTCTGTCGTGCATGTCAAACCATGAGGAGATAACAAGCGGCAAAAAAAAATACTGATTTTGACACCAAAAAAGTCGAACAGGACAGCAATCTTTCTTGCCATAACTAAATGTATCAGTACCATAGCACAGTCTCGACTACATAAATCTACTAGCCATTTGTCAGTCTCTGTATCAACAGTAACGATGCCATCTTAGTGCTACTAAAAAGGAGAAGAATACCAATGTCCCAGACGGACAGTGACACCTTTATGTGACACCTCCACTCCCTGCATACATGACAGCTGAGTCCTCATTAGGGGAAAAGTCCACCTTCATTTTAGACACAGAGGGCCCCTCTAATGACAACCTAAGGTGGCCTAGGTCTTAGACAGAGGGAGCTGCAGTTCAAACCCATCACTGGGAAACTGTCAATACAATGCAATCAGAGAGGGTGAAAGTGATGACAATGGTGCTGTGGACGATAGGTGCTAAATGACCACACGCTGGTCTCCACAGGGACATTCATTTGCTTTCAGGAGGACTGTGTGCTTCCATCAAAAGCAGAATTGCAAAACGCAAGAAGTCATACACAAACCCATCGCACTAAATGAGCAGCTCCTTTTTTCCAAAAGTGACTGAAAACACTTCCATCAGTTAAGCATGATCAATGCAAGAAAAAAAAGATGTATAAAAAAAAAAAAGTACCAACCAACATCTGCGGCAACATTCTGCTGATGCATCAAAGGGCAGAAGGACTACTTGCAGTGCAACTTCCATGGATGAGTAATGAAGCTTGCCTAATGGCTGAAGCTTCTTAGAACAAAGCAAAGGATGGTTGTACATTCCATGCGAATATTTGTAATTCAGTGCATTTCTCAACTTTTAATTTCAATTTGGGACAAATGGCCAGAGGTGCATTTCCTCTATTACAACTGTACAGTTATATCTAAAAGCAATTAAAGCAGAGCCAAACATGATGACTCTCTTGTAGAGAGTTTTATCAAAAGATTATCTGTATAGCATATTTGTACAGTACAAAGATAGCTATAAATAGGATTAAGAAATCTGATATATACGGTCATTCCAATATCAGTTTTCTCAATATTCATATCACATATGGCTGTTTATAGTGCAGGAACTACTGGCTTATCAGTTCTGGGAATTATTAAATAGCAAATTTTACATGGCAATGTAATGTTTAGCCAGTTGGACATCATTTAACAGCATCAGATGTTTGCCCTTGACAGAAATGATGTTGCCTAAAAATCTAAAAGTTAAAGAATGTAAGTGGAAAAGAAGAAATTAGAACAAAATCACATGTTGGAAATTAATTTATTATCTGTACTTTTTCTATTAACACAAAGCCTTAATTAAACTCAACAACAGGAATAAGCTTTAAACAAGACAGACAGAAGAAAATTGGCTATAATACATGATTTGCTGGAAGAGTAATTTTTGACAATTCCTATGTGGATTTTTAGCTTTTTTATGCAGTCTTTCAGATATTTTGAAGAGTTTAACTGAGACTCTAGCAACAAGGGGTGCTGTCTTTGAGACAAAGAATGACTTACAAGCCTCAGGCTAAGATGAATGCCAAAGTTGCTGTTGGTTCTGAAGCAAACAATGGATAAGGATATTCTTCAAGAACTTAAAAATATATCTGCAGTGGACTCCTGGTGTTCTTGGAAATTAAGGACCACAGCGCTAATATACACAAGTGAACCTGTCTTAGCTCTTAGAAGCTAATATCTACAGTCTTCATTGATTCAGCTTACAGGACGTAGCCAATCAGCGTCAATGAATATTAAATGGTTCTTCAGATTGGTAGCTTTGCAAACGGCAGCTAAAATGTGTCATGCAGTATTGCATTTAGTTCTTCAGCTGTCCCTGTTCAAGGATTCAAGGATTCAAGGATTCTTTATTGTCATTTCAACAAACATGATGGTACATGAAGTGGAACGAAATTATGTACTCACGGTACTATTCCACCCAAGAGCTAATATTAAAATAGATAAAATAAGTTAAAAAATAAATTAAAATTAAAATAAATAAAATCGAAGTAAAGTAAGTAAAATAAATAAAAGGAATATACGGTATTGCGGTATTAAAGTGCTGGTATTGTAGCCCGTGCAGTGGTTTGTTCAGGATGAGTTCAAGAGTCTAACAGCTTCAGGAATGAAGCTGTTTCTGAGACGGGTTGTTCTACACTTGATGCTCCGCAGCCTCCTGCCTGAGGGGAGCAGAACAAAAAGTGAGTGTGCTGGGTGGGTAGGATCCTTCCTGATGCAGGTGGCCCTCTTTCTGCATCTGGAGGTGTAGATGTC
>JAVLVB010000990.1:2288240-2317683 GCA_032876305.1 Orestias chungarensis
GCCCAGTTTTGCTCTGATGTTATTATCTAGGTTTTTAGTGACCAAACTGTCCTTAAACCTACAAAGTTCAGTCCGTCCATAACTCATACGCATAAGGCGCATAAGTTTGGGCTCGGAACCGACGTAAAAACTACGTAACTCAGGGTTTTCACTAGGAGCGTGAGAAGCCGCTGCACTACTGTGCGCCGCCATCTTGTTTCATTTAGTTCTTCAGCTGTCCCTGTTTTTTTCCTCAAAATTTTTTGCAATCTTCAACAAATAAATTTGCCAATAGATTTATAGGTTATACATGTAATTCATAACTTCATGAAACTTCACCGCATGTTCTTCTAGTATGGTCTCTTTGTGAATTGAGGCCTTCGTTTTTTCATCCTAACTGACAAAAAGTACAGCAGGTGGAGTCCTCTGCTGCTTCAAATTTGACAGGTTTGGCAATTATATGTAATATCCCTCACTCTTTGGTTGTATTGAGTGTTAATTTGAGCAACCCATTCTGATCCGTCATCTTGAACCAGTCTGCTTCGTTCACACACTTCTATGGATCCTTTCCCATTTCCGAGCCAATTGCTGAAAAAATGAGGGATACATTAAAATCTGAGAAGGTCAGCAGTTTCTGATATACTAAGACCAGCCCATCTGGCACCAACAACCGTGTCACATTCAAGTCCATCTACCCGGCGCTTGTTTGTAGGAGATGTAGTGGATGATACAGCAGTATTGTAGGTCAAGGCATAATAAACAGTTGGTACTTCCAATTAAATAAAGAAAAAATGTTTTGGTAATTCGAGTATGCCTTGGCCACCCTTATATAAAGGCTCCACGCCTTTTTACTGGCAACTATCTCATAAAACTGTGCTTTGTTCTTAATACACGCAAGATGTTATATTTTTAGGAGTGAAAATAAATATTTAAAAGTGGTGGGATTCTTTTTTAGTAACCTTCCTGTTATATTCATTTCTGGGGAACAGAAATCATGTTCCCGGGTCAAATTGACCCAGTGTATTTTTATTTAGAAAAACATGTCCTAAACCAAAAAAATATATTTAAAAAAATCCTAACAATCAATGTGATTACTTTATTTGTAACTCTATTACTAATTATTATTTTTTAATATTAAGTGCAAAGATGTTCCTTACTTCTAACAGATAATGGTTCGTTTATGATAAGGTACTTCATTTTCATAAAAGAAATACATGTTTCAACTATTTCTAGATTATTATTCTAGATCTAGATTACACTATTTAAGGCTAGTAGAAGTTTCATATAAAAAAAAACTGAAAAAAAAACAGTTTTCACTATTTCTCCTAGATCTTCAAGGTTTAAAAATGGGTCAATTTGACCTGTAACGTAAAAGGAGGACATATTTAAAAAAACAAAGAATATAATTTTGAAAGTATAAGACACAACTATAATAAACTACAACAAAATATAGTACAACCGGCATTTTGTTTTTTAAAGACATAAACCAAACAGTTAAGCCCACAGTTATCTTTTAATTCAACTAACATATTTCCTTTAACTAATAAAATATGCCTACAACACTGACTTGAATATGAGAAGGAAGACAATAATCAGGGTTGTGGCAAGGCAAACTTAAAATCTCAAATGCTCAGACATTATCACCAAAGGTAAGTCATAAAAATCTCAGCAGAAACATGCCAAGAGGTGCTCAGCAATTAGAAGAAGATGTAGGTTGCAGTAAAGCATGTCTCACTTGCCAGAAACAAAAGTCAAGATCATCCAGATGTCAAGAAGGTTAAATGGATTACAATTTAAAATCTTAATCTGCCAGGAGAATAAACAATATTGGGTTTAACTGTGTATAGCACCTGTTTAAATAATTTTAAGCAAGATCTGGCCTGAAAGTTTAAAACAATGAAGTGTTGTTATTATTGGTATTGACCAAAACCAGTAACAAAAGAGAACATGTCCATTTCTATCAGCAAATAAGAATAGTGTTAATACGATGAAGGGGATGAGTGAGGAATAATTCGACATCTTAGCCAAAACATGAATACTTTAGGGTGTGTAATGAGTAGGTGGAAGCACTAAGCTGCTTAGGCAAATCAGCTCTTTGAGAGACAGCCTGCTTTAGCCAGCAAAGCCCATTTACAAGCGTTACGACAATTTTAGATCCATTGTCTTTACTTACCTTGGCAGACTTAAGAACTTGCTAATGTAAGAGATAACATAGCTAGGTAGAGTCAAGCATAACATGCTAACCATTTCTCTTTGAAGATTCGCAAAAAAAATAAAATATCTATGGTTCATTTTTTTTTTATCCGCTATACATCCTGCAAGGGATTTCTGCTCTGACTTTAGCTCAATGAGGCAGTCTGGGTCTGTGTCTATAACCTTTTGTTACACAGCATCACAACCCTTCTGTTATCATCACTGCGTGCTACACATACAATCTTGGCAGGGAGTGCAGGCAAAAAAGCTGCAGCCTAACATCAGTCTTCCAGTGTGACAGGCCAGCCCTATGGAGAGATGAGAGTATTTCCGTCCATCAGCGGGGGCCTATCGGCTAGTAGGAAGGTGAGAGTCGTTTGCAGTACACTCAATCTAACCCTCTGCTCCTGTGCATTAATCTCCTGCAACAGTATCCAAGCGGAAAAGCATATGGTGCTAACTAATAGAGGGAATAATTGAGTGATTAGGGTTACTACACATTTAAATTTACCTGTACGTTATGAATTCAAAAGTGCGGCGGTCAGAGTTTAGGTAGTAAACCTGAGTAAGGTGTGGAGCGAATGAGTGAGCGAGTAAAAGGTAGTTGTAAGGATCAACTACATTATGGAGTGAAATGATGGATGAATGGACAGACTCACAGGATAGACTGACAAATGGATGGATGGATGGATGGATGGATGGACGGACGGATGAAGCGTTCAAAAAATGGATGGACAGACAGACAGACTGGATGTTCAATGATATAGCGTACTTTGCAATAAGTTAATTTCACTTTCATTTAATTTAAGTAATTTCCATATTTTTCTGTACATAAAAAAGGAGAAATGGGAGTCGGTGAAGAAGATATGTACTAAAGTCAATGAAAATGGAAAGGCCAAAATCTGTGGGTAGGACAGTGAAACATTGTTGTCACTTAACATTACCAGTTAACGGCTACATAAATGAACTGTAACCACTTAAAGAGAAAGTTACAGCCATATGTGCTCCAAACTCTAGCCACATAAACTGAGGCATGATTTTATATGGCAGTAAATTTGTTAAATGATTTCATTACAACATCAGGGCTTCAACAATTACAGAGAAATACACATACTATACACATATAGGACACAAAAGGTCTTCACCCTGTGACCATGAACATATAGTCCTTACAGACAGAAAAATAAACAGAGTTACATTAGAGAAGTAAAATAAAGATGTTTTATGTTAGGAAAAGACTCCCAACCACACACAAGCAGCTATGGTGATGAACATTAGAGTGGGTTCATGTCAAATTGTAAAGAAGTGTTAGTACAGTTTGAACTGAACATCAATGAACCTCACTCATTGCTAATTGTATTTTCCAAGGTGGTCTAAGTGTTTACTCTGAAAATGGTAAAGCTCGCAATCATAACCACTTAGAAAAATTGAACGGCTGGTACCAAGTGCACAAACACGGCAGCAATATGACAGCAATCTCTTATATTCCATAAAATATTAATAATCCATTGAAGTCTATAAACTTGTTTTACTTGATGTAGAATCAGTTGCTTTGATAGATGAGCAGCTGCTCGCATGTCCTTTGTCCAACAGACCAATGAGATGAAGGACCTCCATAACTCCTGCCTGGCTTACAAATGTACACAAAAGTAACTTCTAAGAGAGGTGGGCAAGTACGCACCACTTCAGAAGAAGGCAGAAATGAAAGTGGAGCTAGCACTACTCAACACTAACTGCTACTGTCAGTACTTTTCACCAGAGACTATGTCTTGTTTTCTGAAGGGGGAAGATGAAAGTGGGCTTACAAGGTTCTTGAAATGTTGAAGAGCACAAGGAGGCTCCTGTGGGGCCAGTGTGAGATGGGAGGGGGGACACAGTGATGATTGTTCTGGCTAAACATGTTTCACAATAAGTAACACTTGCTTGTTGCTATCTGGACTGGAAGTGTTCCACAAGCACAGATAGCATGCACAAACCTGTCACAATTGAATTTGTGTTCTTCTAAGTCTCACTGTTATGTTGCTAGATTTGTCCGAACATGTGTAAATGTTGACCAGGGTCTTCACTGTTCTGTACAAAATGATAACAAAAAACAGTACAATATTTGAAGAACAATCTCCCTCTCAGACAAAAACAGTCTGAACTGACACTGTCATTTGCAGAACAACGAACAAAACCAGAACAAGTAAAAAATATTTGCGCATTGCCTATTTCAGATTCACAGCTCTCCAAGGCATTGGATGGCCGTAATAAAACATGCAAATGAAAATTAAGCTGATGAAAGCGCTATCACTGGGAAAGCACTGAGAAGGGTAGAAGAAACTGGGTCATGAGAGGGGTGAAAGTGCCAGAGACTCATCTCAGAAATAAAATCTAGTCCTGAGGAGTTTTGTAGGAATAGTTCTTCAGATACATTTTACATTTTTTCCATAATAAAAGATGTACTTTAGAAATGGATTGAAAAATAATAGGCACAGTTTTTATTCTTCAACATTTTAATATAATAAATATTACAGACATATACAGAAATGATCAAATTAAAGGAAGGGACAAAGGACACAAATAGGAAAGAAATGAAAGAAAGTAGACAAACAAACAAATGAATGAACAAAGTAAAACACAAAATAAACAATATAGATCAGGAAAACAAAGGGTGTCCTAAATGAAAGACACAAAGAAGCATTGACAGGCAAGTTTAAAGGGGACAGGGTTAGAAGTAAAGCTACAAAAATGGAATAATTGAAGTAAAGAAAGCATAAAATAACACAAAGGAAGAGAGAATAAAGTCTGGAAAAATGTATATGTTATCAGTCTTTTTTGCTTCTTTCATAGTATTCCAAACCGGGAAAATACTGCAATAAAATAGGATAGAAATTTGTACTACTGAAAACTTCACAGAGGCCTAAATAAATATACAGCTTTACTCACATCTGCATAGCGATCACCTACTGTTTAAACATGCATGTCTACGAGGAGTAAATGCAGTGAGTCAGTTTCTCGATTAAAGCTTTTAGAACTAATTTAAACAATAAAGTGAAGGATTTACTATACATGGTATTTTTCAAAGATTTGTCAATACATTAAAGCATCTGGAATGTTGGATTAAGTATACTACGGTTTTATTGACCAAAATGTTCTCTACTTTCTAACATTTGGCTCATTATGTAACATTTCAGAGCATGTGAGTAGTTTGACATAAAAAAATGTGTACTCTCTCTCAGTCACAGAACATCCTGATTTCGGTACCTCCACAGATAACCCAACACCTGCCTCAAAGAAGCTGGAAAAGTCAAGGTAGCTCGCAATTATTCAGCATACCGACATATCAAATTAACTACCCTCCTAATGAGCACACATGAGATTAGACGGTCATGCATAAATATTTACACTGAATATTCATGACAGACCAAAATAAATGAAAAGGTTTCCTCCTTGCGATAATTGTCATTCTGGCACGGAGATGTCTGGGGAAGACGACCAGGAACAGGAGCCAACTAAGGTAGATGAGGAATTAAGAAATTAGATTAATGTAAGAGAGCCAAAAAGCCGAACAGCAACATTAATACTAAACAACGTTAGCACAGCAGGTCAGCAAAGGACAAGATTAGCAACATTAAAGAACACCCTTATTTCATAAGATAAGAGATGAACATGTGTGCAAGTAGATTTTGCCAGAATTCATCATAAAGCCCCAGCCTGCAGCTACGATAAGCCAGCAAAAGCCACAAATCCCTCCATCACCATTTTGTCAATAAATGATTTTAGAGGAGGCAGCGGGTCTTTTGGAGGTAAAGAGGTCTGTAGCAAGAAGATGGAAGAAAAATTAGGTTTTGAATCAAAATTCCGGCTGGAAATCCATCAACATTTTCTTAACAGATGCATCTGTCAAGCAGGTGGTGAAACACTAAGTGACCACACCAGACCACAAATACGCAAGCTCAGACGTGGTATCATTTGCGTGCGTGTACAAGGACGTGACAACCTGCTTGGAACATAAGCACAAGATCTTTCTACATCAGCACAACTGCTCTGATGTCTAAAGAAACCTCAATATTGGAACAATACTTTGTGCCTGCAATGTTACGAGGTACAGAATTGACATATTATGAATCGAACAAACCGTTTTTGACCAATTTACATAACAAGCTTAAACGAACTGTAAGCTTCAATGACTACAATGTCTAACCTTTTGTGTTTGGAGGTTACAGGCTATTAAACAGTGGTCATTGATGGAAGATTTATCATTGAAAGGTACAATGCGCTTTGCAACACAAAATTATTTGGATAAGCAGAAGAGTGCTGAATCCTAAACCAGGGGACTGCTATTATTTGCAGGAGTCACAAGGTCATTTTCTGAATCTAGCAATTCCAAAAGAGCACCAACAATTCGAATGAAAATGAAAATGCAGAAAAACAAATTATTCCTGTAACCATAGTGATTCACTGCAGCCTGCTGAGAGCTGAGGGTGAAAAAGCTCAGACCACAGTCTAAAGAAACTTAACTTACTTCAATATAATAGTACCTTTGACCAAAGGCACCTCATACATTAGGTGAAAACTGCTGGACAGTCTTTATTTGTATTCAGGCTCTAAAAGAGACGCTTAGAGTGAAGGAAAAAAAAAACTCTTTCGGTCTCTTTGTGTCTGAGACTTTACTTTCAGACGAGCAGGGGCATCCAAGGATTATGGGCTGTAATGTATGTGGCCCAGCCAAAAATATAGCGAATAAGCTTTCAAACTGTTCAGTAACTAAAATCCCGTATCCAACAAGAACAAGGAAATATTTGGGTTTCAAAACTGCAGTCTGTTGTCTCCTCAGACTGAATACAAAATGATATTAGAAGACAATACAGCTGATGCAATACAGCAGAACTGTATTTATTCTGATGTTTTCTGGAAGGTATTTTGTAAAAACTAAAACATTGAGTGTGTTTATTTAACTAAATACTGGGTTTAGCAAGTCAATAGGTAGAAACATAGAGCAAACAGTGTAAAAATACACAGCATGATCTCTCAAATAATTTATTCAGATGATAGATAAAGTTTTACGTAAACGTAACTGGCTTTCAATCCATGTTACTGATACAAACAAATACATGAAACTGAGCTGCATGCAAGCCAATATTAGTCTGTCTGTACCATTCTATATATGATCCACACACTGGGAGATGTTCAGGCCTGCAACAGACAATCTGAAGATTACTGATGCTGTGACCTCATATATCAACTTATGTGATGACAGTTTTGTGCCAACATGCACCAGGGTGACGTATAACCATGACAACCCCTACTTCACTGGTAAACTCAGGAAACTTAGGCTGGAGAAAAGGGCAGGGGAATAAGGGTGAGGAAAGCGAATCCCGTGTATTATGAAAAACTCCAGCAGAAATTTTCTCCTTTGCTGTCTGGGAAGGTCTTAACCTGCTGACTAACTACAAGCTTGCATTACCCCACGCCACTGACAACATAAAACAACAACTTCAATTGTTGCTTTTACAGCCCATCCAACGGCTCAGAGACATCTGAATCCAAACCAACAAACCTCATCATGGATTCTCTCTCCTCCCACACAACCTTCTTTATCTACGAACAGGAAGTGCACAAATGTTTACAGAACATGAACCCAGGCAAAGCTCCTGGGCCAAACGGTGTTTGCCCCCCCGACCAGGGGCAGAGGAGCTTGCTCCAGCCTTCGCGGAAACTTTAACACCTCCCTGCAGTTGTGTCGCGTGCCTGCCTGCTTCAAATCCTCTATCATCATCCCCACACCAAAGAAATCGCAGATAACTGGACTTATTAACTATCAGCCTGTGGCTCTGGCACCTTTAATCATGAAGATATTTCAGTGTCTGGTTCTATCCCATCTAGATGACAATAACTGCTCCTCCCCTGGACCCATGGCAGTTTGCCTACAGACTGACCAGATCAGACGATACGGTCAACCTGGCACTTCACTTCATCCTGCAGCATCTGGAATCCCTTGAAAAACGTACGCCAGGATCCTGTTTGTGGACTTCGGTTCAACACAGTCCTGCCACCTCTGTTCTGAGACAAGCTCTCTCAGATGAACGTGCCTGACTCCATCTGTAGGTGGATCACCAACTTCCTGTCCAATCAGAAGCAGTAGGTGTGCATGTGAAATAACATCTCTGAGACTCTGGGCATCTGCACTGGTCCCCACTGAGGGCTGTGTACTTTACCTCTGCTGCGTCCCCAGTACACAAACTGGTGCACCTCCCCCCATCAGGTGGCAGATGGCACCACCCTCATCAGACTCGACTCGGATGAAGTCTGCTTACAGGAGGGAGGTGGATTGACTGCTGTCTTAGTGTGGCAACAAAAATCTGGAGCTCAAAGCCCAAAAAAGAGTGGAGATGGTTGTGGACAAGTGAAAAGAAATAGACCCACCAGAACCTCTGACCCTTAGTGACAGTAAAATCAATATTGTGGACTCTTCCGCTTCCTGGGAACCACCATCACAGATCTCAAACATCAGCTCCCTCATCAAAACAGGTCAACATTGCATGTTCTTTCTGAGGATGCTGAGCTAATTCAAACAGCAAACTGAGATTATGGTGCAGTTCTACACAGCCATCATGGAGTCCATCCTCACCTCCCCCATCATTGTGTGGATCGCCGGAGCCACAGCCAGGGAAAGACCAAGGAAGCGATTGACTGCAACCTTTGACCTCTACAGGAACTGTACATCTTTAAGACTTTAGGTTATGTAAGTAGGATTGAAGCTGACCCTTCTCCCCCTGGACACTGTGTGGTCAATCCTCTCCCCTTAGGCAGGAGACTACGGTCCATCCGGACCAAACCTTCTCGCCATACAAAGCTTCTTATCTTATGAGCAACAGATAAGTGACTCTGGATTAACACAGCCACTGTATGCACCGTTATGCACCTGCTGCCTTTGCACATGTGTAACTGTTTTTAAAGTTTATTTTATTTTCTAGTCTATGAACCTGTTTTTACAGAAGATAGCAATAAATCTATTTCTGAGGTACTTGAATGCTATGGATTATTTAGTTATTATAAACTGGTTATGAGCTTGACCACTTTGTGTTTAAATTTGCCTGGAAACCAGAACGTCCGCAGGGCATAAGCCAATAACTGGCATTGGGGTAAAAAGGTTTGAAAAAAAATTATGCAAATAATGCAAAAATACACATAGCCACACTAACCAGTCTAAGGGGCCTATGGATCCATTATTGATTTTGGATATTGGTCTGGTATCAGCCAAAAACAAATATTGGATTAAATTCGATTAGATCTAAGATCCATAATATCAGCATTCCACCACAAGAAATCTGTTCCAGTGTTTTATCTCCGCCACCATGGCAAAACAATTTATTTATTCTATAACTGTAGAACCTTTCTTTCTTAGCAGAAATGTAGCTATTTCTGTAACTCTTTGATTAATAATAAATTGATCAGTTTCTCTCACAACTATTTTTGTAAACGATTTTTTTCTTTGTAATTTCACTAAATCAAGCCTTTACTACCATTTCACACTAGAAAAGAATTAAATGTTACTACAATTCATACTGACATCATTTTGGGTCAATATTGGTAATAGGCCATACTGAATATTGAAATATCGATACAGTATATGAACTGAAAAAGTTTTATTGGGAAAACCCCTAATTATTACACTTATTAGTACTATATTTACTGTTTCATCTAAACTTTTACTTTAATCAATGCAAAAACTACATCTATGTTATATTATTAAATTTTAAACCATTCTGTATTTGATTTTCATAGAAATAGGGGTAATTTAGGCTGTTAAATAATAGTAATCAGGCCCTGATTTAGACTTGTTTTAGTAAAATATGGTCAAAAACTAAAACCATTTACAATGTCCTAAGTAGGTATATTACGGTTAATTTGCATTAATGCTTAATATTTTGGTTCTTTTGTCTTGAGTTAAGCAAATTATAGCTACATAAAACCTAAAGACATGATCAGTATTGTCATCAATCCAATGTTCGCAACACTTGTTCATTCCCATCAGGGTTGTCGAGCTCAGTCAATAGATCCGAACTTAAGCCCAATTTTCATTCTCAAGACTAGAAAAAATTTTAGAATATGTAATTGAAACAATTATTACTGACTTAGTACCCGAATTTCATAAAGTTAGAAGCAATAACACAACACAGAATATAACAGAAGAAAGGAATATTCCAAATCCTTTTCTATAGGGAAAAGTTTATATCTTAATAAGATAAAGTTTAATTTCATCATCTTGTTAAGGACAGAGCACTTCTGCCACACACACACACACACACACACACACACACACACACACACACACACACACACACACACACACACACACCAGAAAGATTAAAAGCTTCAAGTGCAAGACGGGGGGGGGGATATGGGTCATTGATTTTGGACGGACAGCAGTGGTTAGTTTGCTGCTCTCAAAGTTTCCCATCGGAGAGCACATTACAAAAGCTTCGGACTTTCTAATAACTCCCTGAAGGATTTAGCCAGTGTGGTGCTGCCGAAATCAAACCCTTCTTTCCATGAGCCATTAGCTGGGTGCGCATCACCCATCTGCCACACAGCAAATCTCCCTCCAAGACATGCCATTCAAGTTAAAAGGGAATCAATGATCCATGTCGGGCTGTGTTTTTTAAAGTTTTGATAGAAAACCTGAAGGTTGTTTAAGGTTTTAAGAAACAGTAAGAAAATGCATCAATCTGTGTCGACTATGACACGTCAGAAGGAGTAAGAAATCTTTCTACACAATACAGCTCCAATTTAACTGTCAACATAACCACTTTACGGTTAAGCGAGTGTTCAAAAAGAAACTGGAGAATATTGTTTGGTGTGTATGTGTGCCCAAAGGAAGAGATAAATACCATTCATCTCTGCCTGTCCCTTCACGCTTGGCTAGCTCACTCTGGTGTGTACACAAGGAGCCACAAGCTCACAGCAGGATGCCAATGCCAACCATAAAACTGTTTGAGTTGCTTTAAGTCAGCTCAGATACCCCAAACCGGCAAATATAATGCACGGAGCAAAGCCTTGTGTCCTCTGGATGAAGTAATTAAACAGAGATTCAACCAAGGCTGACTCCATGCCCAATCTTCCCCTCTTCCCCCTGGGATTCCGGGTCTCGCCTTCTCGCTTGGTTTATTGAGTCTACTGATCCAAACTAGGGAGGTTATTAAAGTCTCACTTTTTTCCTCCCCACTGAGGGATCTATGTGTGACCCAACACAGCCCAAGAGAAACGGTTCGCAGATGCAGTGCGAGCGTGAGGAAACCAAGCATCTATGGATGCTCACTTGCACGCTGTATTAGCAAGCCAGCTGTAGTCCCGGGTTGCCTAAGTGAAAGGAAGTCGCACAGGCATGTTAACCAGTCCACTGCACATTATTGGAACAAGACTGAGAACAAACCAGTGAGGAACAGAAACAGAACTTACAAAAACTGAAAACATTTACTCTAATTTTGCCCTAGTCTGGCAAGGTGTTTTAAAAAATCGTTATAAGCAGTCCTGACTTAAATATGCTAATTAGTATTTGATGCTGTGGTGTTCAAAAACTAATATTTTTCTGCAGATCAACTTTCAATCTTGCAATTGAATGTTTAAGCTCAATGCAGCTAACCTTAACTTGTTATTTAGATAAATCACACTTTGCCTATTAGGTACAATAAAGGTTTAGCAACAATTCAATCTTGTGGAAGTCCCTTTCAATTGAACTGAGCTTTTGAAGTGGATCAAGTCAAATCAGCTCAGGTTTTTGAACCACATTTCCACAACAAGACCGTTCAAAGTACTAAATCTGATCAAAACATAGCACAGTAACCTCTGCAAACTGCAAAAAAGTATTTTAAAAGTATATTCTATAAGCTACAGGGATCCAATATAAGCACCCTAGAACTAGTCATGTGCTCTAGCTTTCTAGTTTTTGTAAGGACATGAGTGGCAGCGTGCTGGATCAGCTCTAGCCAATCTGGGAAGACAAAATTGTACTAATCAGTTTTAAGATCTTGCTGTGACATTAGTGCTGTAGTCCTTAAAAAGTTCTATTGGCAATAAAAGTCCAACTTTGTAATTTATGTGTCAGGATGATTAGTCCATAACCACACCCAGATTACCAACCTGATCAGTAGTTTCAAGCTGTGATAGCCGAACCTGACTCTTGATTGTTCCTCTTTAGGTCCAAATATAATAACTTCCGTTTTGTTTCTGTTCAGCTGAAGAAACTTAAGGCACATCCTCAGATTTACTTGTTTTAAGCATCTGCTCAGTGGATTGGTTTGGAACCACATCTTGTCATTATTAAGTAGAGCTGTGTGTCATCTACATAGTTATTGTAGCAAATTGTATTGCTTGTTATAATCTTATCCAACTATGGAATTAGGTGCCCTACTAAAATACAACAAAGTTTGAATTATATTCTTAAAACTAATAAACATGAATTTGAACTATAGATGCCAAGATCGTACTGGGGGGTGCACTATATAGGGCAGCAGTTAGTTTCTAAACGAAATGAATGGAGCTAAATAAAGGACCATATCAAAGAAAACTTTTCATATTCAGCAAAACAAATTGAGATCGAGGCTGAGGTTCACTTTTCAGACGTAAACTCAAACATAAAACTAGAACTTCAAGGGAAGAACATTACTGTATCAAAATTGCCCAGTTTTGCAAATCCAACTTAAAATTGGTGGTAAAAGTTGAAAATTGCTGTTTACAAACCATGTGTAAATGTCCCGCCTGGGTTGTATTAAGCGGTGTACTCTCTAGAAATTCGTCTGTCCTGAGTTTTCCCTCTCTGTGTTTTTTTCCCTTGCAGCACTATGGGCTGTCAGAAAAAATATATATGATCCCTATGCTATTCAGTTTATCTCTTCCAGCATCACAACTAGAAACGCTGAACTCAGAACCCCAGGCTTTTGAGCTCCTGTGCAGCGATCAGAGTGGCACCTTGCAGGCTGAAAACCAACCTGGATACGCTATAAAAAGGCAGACGCTGTATTAGGGAAAAAAAAACACTGAATAAAATATAAATCTAAAGAAAGGAACACATGCTGTATTTGTCAGAAGCAGAGTAGAAAAAGGAAAGTAAAGAAATGGAGGAGAATACGATGTGTGGGTGCATAAAAATGGATGCTAAAGTCTCTTTGTTCATGCAAGTACAATGCCTAGTTACAGGCATGTAGAACCTGCATAATTTCAATTCGTTCCTTACACAGATCTCTGCAAGTGTGTGGAGGCAATAATCAAAACTATACAAAGAATACGCACCAAATAATAACAGAAAGAAGATAAATAATAATCATAAAATATACATGCAAAGCGTGAGAAACTCAATGCGAGAGGTTGTGCAACAAATTAGTGCGGATGAGTGCGGTGATGAAAAGCAGAGCGGGCACAGTCACTAAGGTCAAAGAAACCCTGGCACATACATATAAATAAACAGCAAAAAGATGCGATTAAACTTGATAAAACTTCAGCCCTTATTAAATACAGCCATCCGCACGTTGCGTAGCAGAGGAGCTACAGTGAACAATAAACAGCTCTACAGTGTTCAGCAGTACTATTTAATCTTTAATAAAACTAATATGAGACCAGAGCAAGAAAAAATAAGCCACACGCTTATCTCTCAGTGACTATGCAAAGTTACAATTAAAAATGTTATAGGCCACAAGTAAATGTGCATCCATTCGCTGCCACCATGACTCTTTTTGTCCATTTTGGTTTAAACCCAGCGGAATTTTATTTTTGTTCTTTCTATTTTGTTTTGTTAATTTATATTCGTTTTGTGGTGGAAATAATAATTTGGAAGAGAGTGATTTAGCTGAATCTAAAAAAGTTAAAACTGTAAAGGGCTTCTAGAGAAATGCAGCATTCTACGAATTCCACCATTTTGAGGCGTGATCACAGAAACAGTTCAATTTCATTGGTATTATTCAACAGGAATGTAAGAAATCTATTGAGAAAAAAGCCCTAATCCTGGCGACCACTGAACGAGACAAACAAAAACCTTTATCGAGCTCCAATATGACCCAAGCAGCAGCAGGTTGCAGGTAAGGGCAATGGTATAGACTGGCATCATTATAGAAGAGCAAGCTGGATCTTTCTGGGTTAGGAAAGAAATCAAACTCGACTTCTAAATCTAATGTTCGTCTTTATTAAAGTAGTGGTTCTGGAAAAAGTGTCGATCTTTCGACAACACCTCGATCTTTAAGCGGGAGAATGCTCCATCACAGGCATCGATTCTGTGAAGCTAGCTATGGGATCCTTCTTAAATGGGAGATTTATGGCGAAAAGAAACAGTACACAGTTTAAACGATGTGTGGGTGGTTGTGCTCGTTGCTCTACAAACAAGCTGTGAACACATCAAGAAACTGACTCCATGAATGGAAGGCTCTGAAATCTGTAGTAAAACAAGACCACAGTATTGGTCACCGATTTATTTATTTTTTTCAGAAATGTTATATATACATTTCAAGTTTATTATTATTACTTTAAAGGATGCAGATAAACAAGTGGGATAAAAATAAGTTTTTTATTTTGCTCACACAGTAAGATATTTGTCTAATAAAAGCCAAATCTCCCAAAAGTTGCCCTAAAGATTGTGCGATTTAGTCTCATTGTAGATTTTCTGGGTACAGTAGGAGCAAAGTTGTTCAAAAGGGAATGATCTTGAAAAATGCAACAGTGTATAGAGTGAAATGTAACGTTCTACTCACTGAGTCTCTTCGCAGCCTCCTGGGCCTCAGAAGTTGTGTCAGCCACGTAGAAGCGCTGGACCGCCACGCCGCTGTCCTGCATCAGCTTCTTGCTTTGGTACTCCTGTAGATTCAGCCATCGCCTCGGACTCAGCCAGGTGCACTAAGAAAAACAAAAAAAATGGCACAAGGCAGTGAGAACATACGTTTGAGTGGGAAGGACGTAAAAGACAAGTTAACATGCTACTACTTTTTTTTTCAGAACACAAAAGATAACTAACGATAGGATTCCCCACTGGTGAGGTGTTTCATGTTATACACCACCTGCTTTAGCACTAAGAAGCAGTTTGCTGCACCGGCAGACATTGTTCCTGTCAGCTCCAGATGTTGCAGCTATTAAAAAGAAATTGGCTTCTTAATAGGAAGGAGAAACATAGGCTGCTTTAGAGATTAAATCCCTCTGCGCCAGTTCACAGCGGCAAACGCACAGGTGTGAGTGCACGTACGCAAACAGCAACATGTGCATGTATGCAAATTCCTTTAAAGGAGAAACTAAATCACAGAGTCGTTATGAGGGAAAAAGGCCATTAAACTAAAAGCTAAAAATAATTAAAAAATGTATGTAACTTTGGCTTAAGAATTACATTGCCTTTTCAATTTCTTACCAATTAAGCATTAAACTACCATTGGGTTAACATAAAAACAGAAGTTGCAGTTAATGTGAAAGATAAAAAAGGAAATAAAGTAAATCCCTACGCCAATAAACATATCACAACCATGGTTGTGGTCAGAAGAATTATGAAATGTTGTAAATACTGGGTCAATATTGGCTCAAAACCTTTGTGGGTCAGCTTACAAACAGAAGACAGATTTTGTTTTTCAGTCTGGAAACATCTCCAGTAATGCCATACTTTATTACCCACCAGGATTCCCAAGACGAACAAATATCTCAAAGACGATTACGATGCATGCTCTGCAAGCATTTACAGTGGATATCAAAAGTGTGCGCAAAGAAAAACCCTACCGTTGCCAAAATGGCGGTGGCAGCATCATGGTATGGGTTTGCTATTGTGTGGAACTACAAACAGTGCAGACTACATTAAATCAAGGCCCAAAATCTACAGGGTCATATAGAAAAAAATCCCCCCAGATTAGGATATTTTTCAGGAATGATATTGTGTTTTAGATACATTGCTAAAAACATGCTTCCATATTAATGCTTAAATATTGTTCCAAAGCTGCATTGTTAACCCAAGAAGTGAATTGCATTTTGTTTTGGTTGCAAAATAGTTTTCATCAAAGAGTTGTCTTAAAAGGAGGAAGCACACAGTTAGTTAGTCTGTTGTCAAAATATAGTCAATTTAATGCTTTAATATACAGTTACAGGACCTTTAATACTATAGATAAATAAGGTAGTAAAATATCAGAATATCTTAGATCCAACAGACTCATCACACAGATAAGAAAGGTGGCGATTTGGAGAAAGAATTAAAATTGAGAGCTTCTACACAATCTGTTTGGGAAAGGCCTGTGAAACAGACACTTTAGGTACTAAACTATATTTTTGTCTTTCAGCTTATACTCACCTATTTACTACTACTCCAAAAATCAAAAAAAAGTTTGTTGCCAAGAGTTCCTTTAAAAAATTAACAAGGCTGTGTCGTCATGCATATTAATCGACGTTAAAATATTCACACATGGCCAGATTAAGTGGAAATGTTTTCCTGAGTGGATTGGAAACAAACACGTTTGCATGTAAAGAAACCAACTGCTGCTGGAAACATCTGCAGTATGAATTAATAATACAGGAGAAAGTTAGGGAGACAAACACAAGGAAGTTTATTAAATAATGCAGAGATTTGGCATTATTATGTATCTATTGAACAATTTAGCGTATAAGAATGACCAACTCCTATTTTGTACCAGCAATAAAATGATTAATTCCTTCTTTTCTGAATCAACCCACACCCCATGCAGAAAGAAAACAACATTTACAGCAAAATTGGGTGTGGTATTTTTAATTTGCAGTGTCAAATTTGACACTTTTTGATAAAAGTAAAAATAACGAGTAAGACTTGCACTTTGAGTGTTAATATTTGAACTCTTTAATAGTGTTAAACATTTGACACCCTGTTTTTTTTTTTATGATAAGTGCAGATTTATGTTGAAATTGTGTTATTTCCTTTTACAAAGTATGTTGTACTTTGTGTAAATATTTGACACATTAAACTGTACCTTCAACACTAGAAAATGTTCCTTTCACCATTGATGGAAACCACTAAACTCCTACTCCAAATAATTCATATTAATTCTGCTATCCCTACAACCCCAGATTAATCGCGTTAAGTAGTTGAATAGATGCTAATACTATAAAAATTAAAGCAATAATTTCTGCCTCATTGACGCATAATTTTTCAGCTGACCGGATTCTTACCCTACTTTAGCGTCTCAGGCAGTGATGCTCTGGAACGGACGACTCACTGGTGCTTTCAGTTTTGTTAAGTATTGTTAGCTGGATAGCTATGCTCACCTGACCTTCGCACTGGGGGACTGGGCTCGAATCCAGGCTGGGGCAAAGATCAACAGATTCCCCTTTGCGCTATTGCCTACTCTACTTTGTAAGTGGCTTTGGATAAAAGCATCTGCTAAATACATAAACGTAACCCAAGCGCATTTAGCTTGTTCCAAATGTTGGTTCCTAAAGCCCCATTAAAGATTATTAAGACTCGAGTAAATGGTAACATTATCAATCATGACAATAAATCAATCTCTTTCAATTCTGAATTGACTCAAATAGCATTGGAGGGAGTGTCTGGAAGAAAAAATTAACGGAGTAAAACAGTATGCTCCTAAACAGCAGCTGGGCTCACACTTTCAGAGTGATGGGTATTGTAATAATATTGTATTGTATGACCAGCTCCGGACCCGACAGTTCCTGAAAACGGAGGGCAAACCTTGAACGTGTGAAATACATCAATAAAGGGAAACTTTTTAATCAACACTAATTGTCTCGTCAGGTCCATAACAGAGTTGGAATGTAAAAAAAAAAGCAACAGCAAACAAACCCTCCTAAGCCAATCACCAAAAGAAGACCATAACAACAGTGAAACACAGTTGTGGCAGCATCCTGCTTTGGGATTCATTTTGGAAAAACTTGAATTTGGTTTTTCATATGAAGGCAGAAATTAATACAAATGCTTGCTTATGCCTGTGCACACCTATATAAACGTTTGCATACATGTAACTTCTTATTTGTTCTACATAATAGATTTTCTAGCTTTTTTAGTTGGTTTGTACATAGTATGTGTCAAAAATATGTGTCCAAATAACTTTAATTAACAGGGTTTATATTTATTGTCACTCTCATGGAATACAATTAGATTAATGAATAAACTATGGGCATTCAGAGTGCACCACAAAAACTCCAATCTTCTATTGTAGAAAAAAAATCTTTAGTGTTTTTAAAGTAATCTGTATGGTCTTGGTACCTACTGCAGTCATACTCTATTCAACATACTGGCATGACAATGTATATTCATGAAAATGAATAAACCAACATGTACTGCATTCTAAAAGGTCTCTCTTTGAGGTAGATATTGCATACAGGGGATATTGTAATATGTCACATTGAACGGCCTTAGAAAACCATTTTGAACCGTTTTGACCAGAATCAGAATCTCTTTATCTCGCCAAGTATGTTCAAAATTGAAGGGATTTGGATTGGTGAGAGCAACACATGTTTGACATGGTACAAGAACAGACTATTTACACGTATTAGACTAAAAGAAGAGTACACTTAACAATAAATAAAGAATAATAAGTCTAAAAACGTACTAAAAAGTAAAGAAAATGTAAGAACTTTTATGCTAGTATATAAAGAAAGTTAGAGATGGTAGGAATAAGACCAAATAGCCAGCAGTTAGTGCTGTGCAATATAAGATTATATATTGGCATTTATTGTACTTGAAATATGGAAAGGATTTTATTGTGAGCTGTAACTGTTGAAAAATTACCAGAAAAAATGTAAAAACTCTTAAGACTCTTGGGTGCTGCAGGAGTAAGGCTGACAAGCTAATGGAGATCAAGGCCCTGAAAGAAGTATGTGGTATACCAGCTGCCATCAAGTAAAGAGGAAGAGTAGTGTAATAAAGTATAAAGAAAATAAATGATTGCTGGATAAACCATCATAAATGGTCATTCAACATTAGTCTATTGTGCATCTGTGATTAAAGCTAACAGCCAAGTCTTCCTTAAACATTGTTTTAAAACTACAGTGGATCAATTCCTATTTGCAGATTCACCGATAGGTATACAGTTTGTTAACTGAATGTTTTGGCTGTAAGATTAACTCATTTATATGAAAACATTTGTAACATTCTAAAGAGCAGACGTTTGTGTTCATGGTGATACATAAGTCAGTGTCTACCACTGACATGAAGACACGCCTTCAGGAGAGAGAGAGACTGATTATTGGCTAATACTTTCCTGATTCTCAGGTGGTGCCCCATTCATTACTAATAAAATTATACTTGTAAAGATTGTATTACCAAATGTATTAATTATAATTTATTAATAAATGCATAAGACCAAATACCTGCGTTAATAAACTCCAATATAACTCCAAATGTTTTGCAGATTGTTTCGTAAAGCATATCAAAATATTCCAAGGCAATTGCAGCTTCAAAACAGAAAATATCTAGGACGCATTGCTCCTTGACACAGTATTGGGTGGTGTTTGTAAGCTTTTATTAGTTTCTGCAGTAGCGCTAAATAGTTAAAACTGTGCATATTATTAGCGGTTTAAGATTTACTTGGGTTTTTAAGGTATTTAAATACATATTTCTAATCCCCACAAATACAGAGGTTCCATGTAGACATTACATATCAAATTCATTGTTAGATTATGTTAGAGGACAGTTGTAATGTCTGTGAGGGGTTAATATTTCGGGTTAAAGTAGCATAAACTATCTGGAAGTTTACTTAATGGAGAACTGAAACCATGAATGCGGTTGTTCAAATAAAATGTAATAGAAGTGGCACGCAAACCACGCTTTGCGATTCACTGAAATACTTCCATCGCTGAGTAAAGCAGAAGAAGCCCTATGAACACGCACAAAACAATGCAGAACGTAAAATTATTTAGGTACTGGTGGTCAGTGATAAACCTTTCAAACACAAACTACAGGCTATAGCAGTATTTCATAGCATACCCCTCAAGGGAGGCACACCGCACAAAGATAAGCTGTAACCAGTAACTGCTGGCATAGTTCTATATTTATTCTTAGACAACCATTCACACATTCCATCAGTGACAAAACACACTGAGGTGTTTGAAACAAATAGATATAGACCCCAAAGTATCATGCGAAAGGCCTACCATGTCCTTCATGGGAAATATCTATATCCAACTGTAAGGTGAGGCACGCTGGCGATTTTAAAGGGGGCTCAAATCACAGCAGCGCATTCAGAACAGAATGCTCAGAAAAATGTAACTCTACTTTTGTCTCATTTGCTTTATACTTTTGCCTTTTTTCAAATCTCCTCTTAAAACCTAGCAATTAGCCAACCTCAACCATTCTGAGTTCATGCAAGCCATTTGGGTCAATCTCAGTGGACAAATCAATAAGTCCGATTATGTATTTTTTCTGCGTCATCATTTCTGAATGTTCAACCCAGAGACCAGTGATGAACAATTCATGGCTAAGACAGTCACGTCAGGACTAAACTGGATTAGCATGCTTTCATCATTCCAACACTCCTGAGAGGCTGTCCAGAGACTTCATTAGAGGCAAAATGTCTTATTCTTTAAAAGAACAGGGAACACTGATATGCATTGGCTTCATCTTCTGCATAAAGGAATACATGAGGGGATTCTGCGGGTCAACTCTTCATGCTTGTCATTTAAAATATACTGTCCACAAGCTTTAGTTATTCCTTTCTGCATTTTGCGTTTATGTAAACCTTTGCTTCAAAGCCCCCCAATGAACATTCTCGCAGTGAATCCTGATGACGAGGCTCTTCTAAAGCAGCATGAGTTTAAAGCCTCACCAGACGGGAAATTGTAAAACTAAATGGAGATTCTGTGATGTGAATAAAACCCAAAAAAGACAGTTTTAACGAAATCAGTAACTCAATTTGGATGATTAAGTCCGACCTACATCAGCCTCTTAGAAGATGGGATTTATATTGTTTTCTTCCCTTCATTTATTTGAGCTTATTTACCTGAGTGGAACAATGTCAGAAAAAACAGAGTTGCAGCATAGGATTTTCCTGTTTTTTAATCATAGAGTCATTTTTTCTGCTGTTAGGTACAATAAAGGTTAGAATCTGCTCATCGCGAACTTAACTAGTTAAAATTTTGTTTGCTAAAAGACAGAAAAATATATAATTTTGAATCAAACACAAAAAAGTGAAGGGATTATCTGTGTTTTTAGGTATTAAAGCATATGTCCCTATATTTTAGTTAATTGTTTATTGTTCATTATTATTTAACAAAAAATAAGTATACACTTTAGAACTTTTGATATTTGAAAATAAACTGCAGAAAACTGTAAGATACATTTTTATATTTGTTTCCTGAAAATCTACAATGTTAAATAACATTATTATTTGCATAAGGTATGAAGAAGAAGAAAAAATCACAGATCAAACCAACAAAGGTCTGAGTGACCTGCTAGTAAAGACTATTCAACTGGAGTCACATAAACTGATGTTCTCACAATTGATCAATTAAAATGATGTAGTATCATTCATTGTTTAGGGGAGAAAAAAAAACTATTGTTGGTATAAAATAATGCAATGGTGGTGTAATACAAAACAAGAAGCAAAGAAAAATCAAACCTTAATTTCACCATTAATTCCAAGATGTCATACAAAGCTCTAATTGGAAAACAGCAGGAAGATGTTTTTGTGTTTCACCTATGACATAGGATCAATTGCTTAGGGAAGCTTTAGTTTCTAAATGTGGGCTCTTAAAGTTATTATAAGCCAGCAGCGACAATATTCAATAAATTGTTTGGGTGGTGGGTTGGTTTTTGACAACATGTAGGCAAAAATAAATGGATATGTGATTTTCTCTAGCTGGAGTGTAAGGCAGCAACAAACTAGGAAAAGTAAAGTGATGCAATACCATTAAGACTCTTGCTGAACTTTCTGCCATACACTACAAAACATCTTAACAGCAAAGGTTAAGGAACGATTTGGAATGGCACCATGAAGTTCTTGGATAGTTACCACGGTATAGACAGTCGTTTGCAGGACTAAAAAATTTACTGCAAAAAAATAAAATAAAAATAAATAATAATAATAATAATAATGTTGCCAGTAAATGTGTCTCTAAGGCCAGATGAGAGTCACAACTCCTCCTGACTAATGCCAGAAGCCTGATGCTAAGTGCTGTGAGTCACAGCAAAATCCTACATTCATAGTAAAACTTTAAAAAAAAACAGGTCAAAACATCGACCTTTTCATTGTTAAAACAGAAAAACTAATTATCCATCCCCAAAACAACAGCCCAGAGGTTTTGACTTCGCAAAACAGTGAAGCGAATTGTATCAGCACCATTTTTATATAGATGTGCCCTTATATTTACAAACCACCCTTTTTGCCAGTAAATTGTCAAGGCTGTCCATTCAATGCAGAATTAATTAAACCAAAGAAATAAAAGATTACAGAAAAGGAATTTCTGAACAGTTTACTAATGTATTCTGCTAAACATTACTTTAAAATATTGTGATTAAAGATAAAAAATAAATGAATATATTAATAATAACATATATATAAAATACCTGCCTGTAATTATTCTAAACTTTTTCAGTAAAAAATGTTGTACTCTAGTGTGAAAACTCCAGAGTCCCAGGCATTGTGAATATTAAATATTTATTTAATATTTCAAGAGTGGTCAAGTTAGAAACATGTGATTTTGTACCTGCAGAACAGCAGATAAGTAAAAGCTAAGATCTATGGCTGAATAGTATGGAATAAGATAACTGTCAAAAAGATTTGTGCACAACTCTAACATTCATTGTCGTATGTAAATAAAGTTCTTGTACCTAAAATTTGTTTTTATGCAAGTATGAATATAAAAGCTGTGAGTACAAAGTCAAGATCAATATTGAACTTACCTCTGATGCTTCACCTAAGTCCATCTTTAATTTGGAGCGGGCTGTGTTTGATGTGATTGCAGATCAATTACTCAGCCCTGTCATGTCATTTTAACACTTACTTGCACGTACCCACGAACTTGAATTTGTGTCCACGCAGAAGGGTAGAGTTCGTAGTCCTAAAAATTAAAGTTTTATTTACAGGACTTTGCACTCACAGCTTTTAGATTCATACTCTCATAGAAACAACAGTTTTGGGGAAAATAACTTTATTTACATATAAATACAAATACAAATTCTGACAGCTATCTTACTCCATACAATACATGGATGTATGGTTGGACGGAACAAGTAATGGAGAGAGGGACATTTATCATGTTTATAATTGATCAAGGACCAATTATAAACATACATTTTCATACATTTGCTTATATGTATCTCTCTAACATTGAACTCTTAGATTATTACTTAGGTGTAATCTAGGACCCGTTGATAGACAAATATAATAAGTCAACTACGATTAGATTTGATTTAAAAAAGCCCTTTAAGGATTACGAGGACAAACAAGACAAAAAAAAATTTCATTTGCAGAAGTCTAAGGAAATTGTTTTTTGTTGAACCACAACTTTATATGATTATTAGATTGCATTTAAATAATATTACAAACATTTTCTATGCATTTAGGATTTGGTTTTTGTGGACCGTCTCAACCTCAACATAAAACCTTTTTGAAAAAGCTCCTTTAATAACAAGAAGAAAAAAAAAGATGAATTAGGATGAATAAGTGAGACAGACGTCTTAAAATAACAACTGCTTACTGAAGAAGCCAGGTTGGCTTAAGGTGACCCCTCAGGCACTGAAAGTCACTCTAGGCAAAACGCTTTAGAATGGAAAATTTAACTTAAGGCGCTTAATATAACAAATCTAAGGATAGATCTTGTTCTTCACGAGATCCTGTGAATTGCAACATTACTGTGCATTTAATTATAGTTAGAAATAGACTTAAACTGTGTAATTCATGGCTGAATGAGATATAATTAATTATCCTGTTTTCATATGCTCAGAAAATTGTATTTATTTGCTCTTAATCAAAAAAAGGAGGTTAGGGACAAATGATATTCTGCAGAAAGAACCAATAATGCCTCAAATCTCCAGCTTCATGTTAGAACCAATTAAAATAAATAAATAAAACTTTAATATACTTTACTTTCTAAAACATAAAATATGGGTTACATATAGTTCGGACAGCAGAATACATTTCTGCTTAAATAATGTTATCAATTTCCAGAATGCCTTGTGTCAGTTCATCTGGTGTAATTATTAATATTTTGTACCAGGTAGCTTCTGTAGAAAACAACTTGCGTTTTGGTCATTTTTTCAAATTGTTGTGAGGGTAGGGAAATATACAAATATGTCATGTATATATGTCAACAGTAAGTATCAATTATCGGGCTTAACAGCAATATTAGAATCAGATATATGCCAGATTTCCACATTCATGCATCCCTAAGTAAAGGGTTAGGGTTTGTTCTTGGCTGGTGCAGTTGAACCAATGTTTATACTACGGAAACCCTGACCACTACATCGATGCATGCCCCCTACGCAAAGAGAAGCTCCCTGAGAGGTCTGTGAAGACAGGGGCACAGACGGACCAACCTCTAACCACTAACCAACCCTGTCTTCTTCTTCCCGTTACTCTCCACTTCAATGGAGACTCCTTATCTCTCAGTGCCTTGGTCGACTCTGGTTGTCAGCAACGTTCGGTCTCATTACCTTGACCTGAAGTAGGTGTTCAATAAAGCTAAGGCAAGCTCTCTACCTCCACACAGACCCTACGATTGTGCCATAAACCTCCTACCTGGTGTTCCTTTCCCATCGAGCAGACTCTACAACATTTCCAAGAAGGAATGCGAATTGATGGAGACCTACGTCAGCGAGTCACTAGGCGCCGGGAATACTAGCCCATCCTCCTCACTCCTCGGATCTGTTTTTTTGTGTCTAAGAATGACGTGTCCCTCCAGGCGTTCATTGACTATCGAGGTTTAAACCAGATCACTGTAAAAAACAAATACCCTTTACCTCTACTTTCAGCAGCCTTTGAACCCCTACACCAATCCACCGTGTTCACTAAATTGGATCTTCGCCATGCTTACCACGTCGTTCGTATCCGCCAGGGAGATCAACAGAAGACCACCTTCAAACCCCCCCTCGGATATTTTGAATATCTAGTCATGCCTTTTGGTCTTTGCAATGCTCCATCTTACCTCAACAAAATTCACCTTCCACTGGACTCCTGCTACTGACCAAGCCTTCCAAAAACTGAAGAACAAATTTTCACAAGCACCCATTATGGTGCAGTCCGACCCCCTGAAACAGTTCATCCTAGATGTTGATGCTTCAGACAATGGGGTCGGAACTGTTCTCTCCCAAAGATCACCCGAAGACAACCGACTGCACCCATGCGCCTTCCTCTCCCGACGTCTCTCTCCTCCGGAACGCAACTATATGATGGGGGACCGGGAACTGCTTGCCATCAAGCTCGCACTGGAGGAGTGGCGACATTGCTTGGAGGGTGCAAAACATCCGGTGCTGGTATGGACAGATCATAACAATCTTTCCTACATTCAAGCCGCTAAACGACTAAATCCTAGACAGTCCTGTTGATCATTGTTTTCCTCCCATTTCAATTTGTCCATATCTTACAGACCCGGTTCAAAGAATCTCAAGCCAGATGCCCTATCCAGACAATTCTCTTCTGATGATTCCCCCACTGAACCTGAGACCTGGCTATCTCCTTCCATTCGGATCAGGTACGTAAAATGTTAAAGCACACCACTGGAAGAAAGAAAAATTATTAGAGACAGCAGTTTAAAGTAATTCTTGCTTTGCGCTCATGTATAACTTATTTGACAGAAGAGGCAAACACTGTAGTCGACCTGTATTCATTGCCATGTTAACGCTGGAATTAAAGTCCTCACTGGACATTGAATACGTGGTTCAGAGTATGAAACAACACGTTAGTGTCCACAACTATGCCACAACTGTGCCTTCACATCACATCACTGCATGAATTGAGACATTAACAGTAACATCTTTTAGTCCTGCGGGAAAAACCACTCCTTTATCAGGTTAATCGCAGTTTCTGTTTTAGCTTTTTCCTAATCAGTCTTAATGCTGTTAGAAGGGAAAAATTATGATACTAGCGTAGTCTTGAACGGAGAGGAATTAACTGAGAGCTACATGTCTCTCTTGGCAGAAAACAGTAAGCGGAGGATGACAGAGTAGCAGCGAAGTTGCAACCCCCCGAGACATTGTCTCCACAGTAATTATCATCATCAGCACCCCTGAGACAATCCTACACAGCCCTACAAACTCCTCCACTTACCTTCATGAGCACAAAAAAAAGGTACATAAGACGCACGGTACACAACAGCACAAACAATGGTGTCAGCTGATTGGGCCTGAGACAGGATAAAGTATTCACAGCCAACTCCGTTACACACAAAAGCACTTAAAGATCGCTTGGATGAATGCACCCAAGTAAGCAGAAGTGGGACACGCTGGCATTGGAGATGTGGAGTGGTGACAAAGACAAATAACTGGCGTGATCAAGTTATTTAGGCAAGATAAAAACCTAATTCATGTTTTACTGCATGGGAAAACAAATCAAGGTGAAAAAAACAGAATAATATTTTTGTAAATGAAATGTCTGTTTTTAAACAATGATTAATTTGGGGAACTTTGTAAATATTTGTTAATTTGACCTTATAATGGTATTTTATGGTTAAAGACGATGTGGTGTGACTAATGAGGGTGGGGAATCCTTTTAAATGTCTTTATTTTAGATACATACCAAACATCTGGATGTAAAACTATTATGACAAAGTTATTAATTTCTATCAATGACCCACTGGTAGTCTGGTGTCAAATACCATATTTTCTGCACTACAAGGCGCACAGAATTATGAGGGGCAGCGTTAATTAAGAGGTATATTTCTGTACTTAACCCATAGTATTATAAGACGCATGCTTAAGACACGGCTCGCAACTTCACTTTGCAGGTCCCGTTTTTAAGGTGTGATTTTAGAGCCACCAGGTTGAGCGTGTGATACGCATTTAAGAGCTCAGATCTATCTGAAGGAACAATCATTTTAAGTGTATGCACACTAATCTCACACACGCTCATACGGAGCTGCTCGGACACACGCTCAACTCTGACAAACTGTTCTCTGCTCGCTCGCCTCACTCAATTATATTGGTAGGACCAAAATTATTCAAATCCCAGGCAGATTTTCTTTTAAGTTATCATTATTTTTTACAAACATGTTTCTTCGTAGTAAAAGGGATGTTGGTGTTTTTGAGCTTCACAAAACAAACGCTATAGAAAACCTATGGAACAAGCACAGGTTGATGGAATTGAATACCTGGAACATATTTTTTTATTACTTAAATATACAATATGAAATTGAGAAGAATCTAATTTTAGAATAATTACATTCATATAAGAATACAATGCTCGGGCAATAAACCTCACAAGATTCTTGAACTCTAGTTCCTTCCATCTATTTAGAGGTCCTCTATCATATCTTAGTAGAAGCAGAAGAAAAACCTTGTTTTATTTAAATTTTATTCAATAGTGATGCTACATTTACATTGTTTTACCTTTTTAGAGACGCCCGTCTCATTTGCTTTCAGAAACAAACTCCTTGGTTTTTAAATCTGAATCTACAAGGGGTATGAATCATTTTGGTTTTTTCTGAAAAAGATATAGAATTTAAAACTATTAAAAGGAAAATAAAACCCCAAAAGCAGAACTTTAAATGCAGCTATGTTGAGAGTTAGTTTTCCAGAAGCTAAGTCTTAGGATGTTTGCCTGATGAGGTTAAAAAAAAAAACAAAAAAAAAAACTGGAGTTCACGAAAGGTACAGAGAATTATAATCCGGCTCAGAGATAAAAATAGCTTGAAACAAAGCACCTCTCAGAAATAATAATACAGTCGTATTGGTAGCCAGCTCTGGTTACATTATTTGAATTCTTCCTAATGAATCCTTGAAGCAGAGTTGAAGCTTGACGAGAAAATATTTTGTGGAGCAGTACAGAATCGGTATATCTTATAGTCTTTATTCAATGTAACTGTTTGTATTTCATTAAGATGACATTTTTACTATTTATCTTGTATTTTTAGCACAAGTCAAAGATTTCCTGTTCCACAGCTTGGCACTCTCTGTCCCAGATAATAAGTATGATTCAATTCTTGTTCAATGCATTCAAAGAAAAGGTTTTAAGTAAGCGGAGTCTGGTGGGTGACAGATGCAAAACCTATTCCTGAAAAATGATAAAAACGCCAATAACAACATCCTCTTCCATCTTTACTTTGTTTTTTTTTGCTCAGGAAGAAAGCAGACAGCAGAAAGCAAAACTGCATTGGGTTTGGGATGTGTGGGTTTGTCATTTTTAGAGGAAAACTGCTTAAAAGACATACTGATCAGCGGTAAAAAAAGGATAATAATATCAATGTAAAATGAGTGTTAACAATAATATCTACATATCTCTCTCTAGAGTGGGGACTGTGTAGTTCTAAACTACTGAACATCCTTTAGAAACTCAGACCTTTAGCAGGTGTTCAAACATGTGGATAAAGTCAGGACAGAAATGGTTTATAGAGCAAATTCTATACTATTTATTTTTAAATAAGGTTTCCAATTTTCTGAAGGCTTACCCACATTTAAAACGTGTTGGCATCTGTGGTTAGTCAAGGTTAAAAAAAAAAAAAAAAAGGCGAGGGAATAAAAGATGAATGGAGCCTATTGATGTCAGGGAAAGAAATTTGGAAAACTATTTAGATTTTCATAAAATTCCTTTAATTGATGGCTTAAATTAAATTTTAAAAAGGCAGCCGCCATCAGCAACCAAAATAAATAAGCCCCTTTTGAATTTAATTATTAAAACTGGCATATGAGGTCTGTAAAAGAGTTGATAAAAATAATGTACTCTTCTCACAGTCCTCGTGGAGACATGGTAGCAGCAGATGCATCTGATGATGCGCACGCCCCCATCAACATCAACGGAGGCACGGTGGAGAGGGTCAGCAGCTTCAGGTTCCTAGGGGTCCACATCACTGAGGATCTCAAATGGAAAGATCACACCACACGGGTGGTAAAGAAGGCCCAACAACGCCTCTTTTTCCTAAGACGGCTCAAGAGGTTTGGCATGAGTTCCCGTATCCTCAAGACATTTTACACGTGCACTGTGGAAAGTGTACCGACAGGCTGCGTCACCGCCTGGTACGGGAGCTGTACTGCTCTGAAACGGAAAGCACTGCAGAGGGTCGTACGGACAGCCCAGCATATCACCAGGGTTCAACTGCCAAACCTCCAAGATCTTTACACCAGCCGCTGCATGAGGAAGACCAGGAGGATTTTAAAGGACTCCACCCACCCAAGTCACTGCGTGTTTTTACAGCTGCT
>JAVLVB010000990.1:2317783-2330924 GCA_032876305.1 Orestias chungarensis
CCGGTTCCGAGACAGCTTCTTCCCCCGAGCCATCAGACTGCTGAACAGCAATGGACAAGCACACCCCTCATAATCAACACAGTGATCCCCCCCACCATATACCCCCCATACAACCCATTCTGCACTCTGCACTTTAACATGTGTAATGCATATCTTGCACAATAACTGTACATCTCGGACTACTACTCTAATTGTATTTCATATATTTATATTCATTCACTTTCATAATTTTGTACATCTGCACATAAAGATCCTGTAGGATATCTGTATATATTTAACAAATGGTGCTAGTTTTAATATAAGTTTTATTGTAAGTTTTATGTGTATATTTTTGTATTTAATGTGTATTGCACCTGTGAGGGACTGAGCACATAAGCATTTCACTCACCTTTCACACCTGTGTTAATGTGACGTGACAATAAAGTGATTTGATTTGATTTTTTTTGGAGCACGTCCTCTTTGCAGCTGCCGACGTACTCGAGGCGCTGAAGGACAGAGTGGCGGTATTTGGTGCAAACACTCTCCAAACACTTCCCTGACCGTAGCATATGGCATACAGCACAGCATCGCGCAGCATCAGTACTCCTTCTCCTAAGAGGTTTGAAATTGTGCATTCTCATGTTCGGTAGAGACCAGGATGCACAATGTCAAAGCGCACTTGCTGTGAGAAGTGTCATCACAGCGAAGGCGACGTCTGCACTTGGCACTTCGCAAAGTCACGCCACTACTTCGTAATTTGCCCTTCTCCTACACTCACACAGTCAACATCCTCGGGCCAAATCAAAGCGGTTGTCTTTTTCACTATGAGAGAGTGAAAGAATGGCAAAAAAAGAGGCCATCTGATACAGAAGGTCCGCCTACTTCGGAAATTTATTGGAGCCGTAATTTAAATGAGAAGGTCAAAGCGCAGGCAGTCAACCCGATCCGGTCCATAAACAGCAGCCATACTGCTTGTCGATCAATCACTGAAAAACTCAAGGGCTCGTAAGTACTGGTCGAAACATTTTACCGGTTTCATAAAAGCAAACTAAAGAAAGATTGTGGAATGACTTAAGACATGGTAACAATGAGTGGAATTTCATTATTTTAACAAGACTGCAAAGAACTACAACATCTATTCCAAGATTCAGTTTTCAAAAACATAAAATCAAACCTTTTATTAACTGTTCACTACAACAACTAATAACTACAGTAATATCTGACCCTTATTTCCAATTAAGGACGTCCTAATCTGCTTATAACGCCCCTAAACATGACAATTAATAATTACAGTATTCTAATTCAAAATAACTTTGTTAATCCCAAAGAGAAATAAAAGGAAATTGACTGCATTTATTTGACAGTTCGTTTTTACTCGTGTAGTATAGTTTTATGTAATGAAGCACTATATATATATATATTTTTTTTTATATGACTTATTTTTAGGCCTAGTTTTGATCTTTAGCATAAGTAAACAGTTGACTGCTCTGGTTTGTATTTAAGAGGTATAATACAAGCAATAGTTCTGGGTTGATCCACCTGCTCCATCAGACATCTTCAGTTCAGTAATATGGGCAAATCTGCTGTGAGATGTATGACTGGAACTATGGAATGTGAACCAATGTTTTATCCAATCCAACATTTAATCTAGGACTTGGGCTTTACATGATATTGCGAGAGTTGAAAAAATCTGCACTTTTGTTGTATATCAACAACAATCCAATAGGAGCCCCTGGTTCTTTAAAACATAATTGATCTGATCATAACAGCATGATCATAGGAATCTAAAGTTAAGTAAATCTGCATTTTATGCAGAGATATTGACGCTGCTAGCCTTCTTATCGCTACACAGTAACACAAAAGCCAACATCGACTCTGTAATCTAGCCTGATATTCTTTTTATTTTGTGTTGAGAACTGATCCAGTGTTAATGTGTCCAAAACTAAATGAGGTCACAACTAGAGAGCAGAATGGTTAGGTTTGGAAAATGCTGGCAATGAGGAATTCTGGCTCCGTTTAGTTGCATTTCGTATGATCTTTACTCATCTTAACTTACTAATTGTTTATATAGATCACTGTTATTGTTGTGCTAAGCAATAATAAAACCTTTAGGTTTGCAACCACGCCTTTTAAACAACGGAAAATATAAGACCAGCAGAGCCCGCAGCTGAAGCACTAACACAATTTGCATCTCTTTATCTTTTTTACAAGTACAAATCAGGCAGCACTGCCTAATAATGGTCCCGTCAGAACAAAAGGCTTACTCTCACCTATATTAACCTTTGCAGTTTGTTCTAAATTGCTAATCCAACTCATTGGTCAGGTCCTTAAAAAAAAAAAAAAACACTGAGAAAAAAATCTAATTTTATGAAGCAGAATTCAAATACGTCTGCTGAGGTTAAAATCCTAATAATTCGCCACGGCCAAACTGTAACCCTTTGAAATGACGCTAATTAGTGACGATGAATGGCAGCAGAGTTAATTAACAAGAATGCTTCTTATTAGAGCAATATCAAATGTCTAAGAAATTAGCAGATCTCTAGTTCAACAGTTCCGTGTAATTGATTTGTTCCCTTTTCCAGGTTATGAACTCGTCTCTTTTCCCTTTCCATTTAGCCAACCATCCAGGAGGAATTGAAACGGGGGACCCTCGGTGTCCACTTCTGCGAGCGCCGGCTGAATCACAGGCGGCGGAGCTCGCAGTGACTATCGGAATCATTGCCGTACTGATTGCGGGCGGAATGTGTCTCGGTTAATGAGGTGGCACTTTGCGGCATCTCGTAAATACAGACCATTTTGCTATTAGACGAGGACGCGGCAGTAAGTGAGCTGTCACAGAGGTGACCGTGACACATGATGAAACCAAGCCAACAAGGTGAAGAAGTACGGATTTTCTGCATAAACATCCCTGTGATTCACAGAGAAATTTAAAAGCAGCAACAAAAAAACAAACAAAATAACCATATTGAATTTTTACACATAAATCATGGAACGTAATCGCGCACAAATAAGAACAGCGGTGGCGGTTCACAGCTTGACTCAAGGAGACGGCAACAAATATTAGCCACATTTCCTACGTCTGTGCCTTTTAAGTTAAAGGTCATGCCCGGAGCACCAAGCGAACAGAGAGATTTGACATCTGCCGGGTAAAGAGCTGGGGATAGAAGAGCAGCGATAAAGGCGGGAGCAGCAGAATATGGCTCCAGGATTTAGATCGGCCAAATTTGCATCATCGGCAGCTCTTTAGGCAGGGCACGCCTAATCCCTTGCAGACGGGCTTAAGAGAGGAAAACCTGACTTTTGCATCTCTAAAGATATGGATTATAGCAATTAGCATAATTAATAAGAGAAAGGATGTAAGCAGCCGTGTTGAAGGGTGACAGGTTAATAAGGGAGATAGAGTAGGTTAGAGCAAGGTATACCAGGACGGAGAACTGTGCCATAGTTTAGCGTTCTACAGTGTGTACATTTTACATTGGGTAAGGTACAGAATTGGAATTATGGATACTTCAGTCAATGTAAGGCAAAACCATTTATTACACCTAAAAGGTTGTTTACCTCAGTCACATAAGGTTTATTTTTCCCCTGTACCGGTTTAAAAAAACAGAAATTAAATGATTCTTTAATAGTGATTTAGATGTAAATCTACACAACTTTTATAGAACCTTTCTCCATACACCTGAAATCAGATCAAACGGCAGATGGTCTAACATCAGGCCACTTAAACAGTAAGTGGTTAAATTACAATTGTAAGTAGAGTTGAGTGACATCTCAATATAAATCAGTTTTTTTTTTCCTAAACCAGAATCAGAGTACTGCAGGTAGTCCAGCCATATCCGCTAACCGCATTCCTCATTTCAGAGGCTGGTTACGGTTCCTAATGACTGCAGCCAGTCTAAATTATTGAAAGAGCCAAAGCGCCACATCAGCTACAGAAACGGCTATTAACCTTGGAGAGTGATATTCAAATCCAGTAAGAGCTAACTATGGCCTCCAGTGTCCCTCGCGGGGAGGAAATGTAAATGTGTTGGAGCTAAAACAGACGGGGAAAAGCGCCGGCGTTTGAAGTTCCAGCAAAAAGAGTCGTTGCAAGCAGAGGGTTCTCCGCCCCTCGATGAAATATTCCGATCTACGTCTCCTGAGCTGCTTCTCTTCCCTTTAGACCCTGCTGGACTTCAACGCTGCTGGATTATTAGGACATGACCACCTTACATGAAGTCAAAACTTTGCAAATATTTACATATTCACCCACTGCGCAGGGATCGGTGAGAAACAGCTTGGGGTTTATCTCGCTGGGCACCCGAAAATTTTTAGGTTTTGATTTATGAGTCGGGGGGGAAAGACAACAACATCTCACCCATTGCTTTAAGAGTTCTCTGCAGCCGAGCTGTTAGGATAGCGATGCATTCGCAGGCAGCTGTGTTCACAAATCATAACAAATTGAATTTCTCAGTTGAGTTGACATACTGTCAGAGCTGATTTGATTCCATTGTGGGGATACCTGGCTGCCAATCATTTGTGGCTCCGACATTGTGCCGCGGACCAAAGAGAAATCCTTGGCTTTACTGCTATCACCTTTCCCGTGAGAGAGAGAGAGTGAGTGAGCGAGCGAGCAATAGACGGGAAAGAGGGAAACAAGGGGGAAAGAGACGGAGACAAAAGGAAATTCTTTTCAGGAGACAAGCATTTACGAAAAGGTGGTAAAAGTGAGATTAAAAGTTCTGCGAGTTACTTTTGAGCAGCGTCTCACGGCAAAATAATTTGTCTTCAAATGTCAAGTATTCAAAAAGTCCACAGCTGGGTGATAAGCGCGGGCATACATGCATCCAGTTTTCTCTAAATGGATTACTCTTTGTGCGGAGATGGAGTCTATGAGTAGTCACGCCGTGAGAGGAAGGGAAAGATTCGGAGGCCTCGCCAGTCCATGCCAGGACAACGCAGAGACGTTATGGACGAACAGATTTTCACCTAAAGGCGGTTTAGAATCTGCAGCAAACCTCATATGCAGTTGAAACCTGATAACGTTTTCTTGTCTGGGTTTAGTATTTGGTAAATGCCAGAAAAATTAAAACGTCTTATTACTTTTCAACAAGTGAAACGTGAATATGCATTTTCATTTTGTTAATGAGTTTGGTGGAATTGTCTTTTAAATTGTAATTTGGATCAGATGTTTTTCTTTCCTTACACAAATCCATCATGACAGTTGGCTGGAGTTTATTACAGAACAGAACTGTCAGGTTTAAAGGCTATGTAGATTAAACACTAGCTTTGAATTAGCAGAATTAGCTTTTATCATTATTATTGTTGTTTTTTAGCGTTATGCTTGGGGTCACTGTCCATTTTATAGAAAAACAAAAAAAAAGCTAGCATCTTTAATAGGGATGCACCAATGTATCAGCCAAACATCGACATTGGCAGTTGCAGATGTTTATGTTGATTAAAAGGTTGCATGAATGCTGTGCTCAGGCGGAACCGAAAGGTTGTTGTTGTTGTTTTATAAATTTGTCTGATTTAACTTGTACTCATTAAAGAATATTATGATGAAGAACTGAAAGACTTTTAAAATCTTTCAGAGATGTTTCAGTGGCATCAGAGACAGAATAAATAGCAAGAAACAAACAAAATGAAAAACAAAACATCAGGGTCGGCCAAGTTGTTATTTCACAATCGGTGCATCCCTAATCTACAGTCATATCCGTATCTGATGCTCTTGGATGTAAAACCAATCAGTGTCAAAGAAAATGATTTGCAAGGATGTCAAGAAGCATTTTGCACCTAAGTATTTCAGCATCTCAAGCCACATTCTATATATATACACATATATATATATATATATATACATATATATATATACACATACATATATATATATACATATATATATATACACATACATACATACATACATACATATATATATATATATATATATATATATATATAGTCTTTGAATCATCAAATTTTGAATGAATAACCCAATGTTACGTTCCACAGAAAAATACGTAAACAGGTGATTTTCAAGAAAACTGAATCGCAACTACGAAACGCTCTTAAATTTGCAGACAGAGCTACAATACATGGTTGATTAGATATGTCCACTGAACCTTGATAACAAGTCGGTCATTTTATTTAGATGTGTTGGAGCACGGTCAGCATCTAAAAGCTTCAGGTTTTGTGGACTAGCATTGGAGAACCATGGTTGGAGTCAAATCACGGTCTGGGAGGATGTGAGTATGTGGCCGTCTTGCAGATTGATGTTCAAAGATGTCCACCTCTGAAAGGGCGGAGCTTGAGCTAGTTTCTTGAAAAAATATAATACCTAGAGATAAATACCTGCATAAAAACACTTTTTGCATGTTTTTCATAGGTATATAATAAATTATGAATAAAAATCCTAAAAAACATACATTGATGACAAGAGCACTGTTGTTAATTTAAAGAAATATTAAAAACCAGCAATCAACATTCAATATTGAGATGTTAAAAAGGCTTAACAGAAAAAGTTAGATCAATTTATCCTCTTTAGACCAGATAATGCAAATGTAGGGAAACCTGGTACACGTCAAATATTCGATTAGAACAATTTATTGTAATATATCCCCTGCCCCACAGGGTGAGGAAGTGGAAGTGTTTTTTGTTTTTTTTCTTGAAGGTGCTACGCTGCTCTCTTAATAATGCACCAGACCCAATGCGAGTTAAACTCATTAGCCAGCAGCAAGGGCAGCATGAGAGCTGAATCGACACCTGTGTGTAAGGGATATCCTGGCACGGTGAAGGCCACTGCACCAGGCAACAACCTCCTCCTCGCTGTGATTCAGTAACGCCAGCATGCTGTTTGTCAGAACACACCCTGGGACAGCTCAGAGCGCTCTGTTTGGCGAGGATGAATGAGGAAAGACAGTCAAGAGGTCTCCCTGCAACTCAGGACTTTTTCAAAAATGACTAGTCTTTTGACAGAAACACTCTGCTTCTAAGCATGTTTAATGCCAAAATGATAATTGGTTACCTTTTGACTTAATTAAAACAGAACAACATCCCACTAAAATTTTAGTAGCATAGTCTTGCTGAGCTATATTGTTGTGAAGATTTCATCACCAGCAAGTCAGTTCATTTAGGTTATTATGTTTCCTATTGATTTCTAGTTTTTCTGAAAACACAGCTTACATTTCACTCATCTCCCAAAAAATGGTGCAGTGCAAACAAAGTCTGTAAATAAAAGGTAGTAAAAAAAGCTTTTATTATGTTACACATGTCTGCAGAAGGACATGAGTAAGGAAAGAATGACAGCAGATTTTTACACTGCTCAGGAAAGCAGTGGATGATTTCTACCATATAAAATAATGTTATACCATTAAGCAACCAGCCAAGCAAAGGAAATTAGCAGGTAGGGTTATTCTGACAAAGTTACAGGGTCCATAAATGATTTACTGCTGTGCATTTATTTATTTTTATTAATAGCAGTTCAAATAAACCTTTGCATATCTCTTCTCATATAGCCCATTATGACATTTGCTACAAGTTAAATACAGGTAGACACACTGAAGATATAAAAAAAAACAAGATTTTAAAACTGCTAATATGTTCTGTTTTGCCACATCAGCAGTTTAACGTCCTTTTAATCAGAGTAACAGGAGTAACTAACCTGTTTCTATGAGCTGTTGGTCAGCTGGCTGTTAAAAAACCTTAAGAATCAGATCCATACCGATGTATTGTAAATAATTACTGAAATTAGCCCATGCTGATGTATCATGCATCCACTAATTAAAATTAAATAAAAAATATAACATCCACATCCACAAAAGTCTTTATTTATTTAAGACACACGATCAAAGTGGTTTAGTGGAAATCGTGATAAGTTCTTTGAGGAATGAATCCTGCACATCAACTAATAGCCTAAAATCTGAAAAGTCTAATGTTTTTATCTCTTTAAACCAATGTTGTGGAGTCGGAGGCACTGGTTTGCATTGCAGGCACAACAAAACTACACCTCTCCAGAAACTTTGACATTGTTTGTCTCATTCAGGCCAAAATTAGGTTCGATCAACCAATTGTCCCTCTGTTGTCTTATGATTGTATGCAGAAAGAAAAGCCTGATCAGATTATGTCTGCCACAGACAGAGGAGCAAAGTTTGACAGATAACCTTTGTACTAGAGGCTTATCCAACATGAGGTTGTAGTCTAACCATCTGACCTTTGTCCCAGAAGTGGAGTCCAGGTACACTGTGTTACTTTAGACCCACTGAAAAGCTCTGGACATCCGTCATCTTCATGCAAAATTAAGATAAGATAAGTTAGTAAGATAACCGGTGAAACTTAGCAAGCTTAGATACAAATCTAGGTCTAAACACGCCAGTCATTTTCAGAGGACAAACTCAGACGTTCCTCAGACAAGGTCGAGTTAAACACACAGCAGTTTAATAACCAGGCCATGTTTTATTACAGGAGTTTGCAGTGAAGAGGCAGGCACTGCTGGCTGTCACCGTGCGAGAGTGTCCCTAACCTCGCAGAAACCCGCGTGGGTCTGTGTTCACGCGGCCCGTGAGAACACAGACCAACGCGGTCACGCGCACGAGCCGCACTGATACCTTCAGCTTGTCCAGCAGGACGCGTTTAGTTGCAGCCGTCCTCAGTCCCGTCACTGCAGCCTGGGATGCCATGGAAGCCGCCATGTTTGACACGCAATGCCCACGGACCGGCGTGACATCCGCGCGAGGTCTGCGTCATCCCGTTCAGCAAGTGATGGGCGGGGCTTCAAGCAGAGGGACACTCACAATGAGTTAGAAAATAAAAAAAATAATAAATTTATCCCAAAAAGGTATTTATATTATTTTTTATTTATTTTCGTTTTGAGTTTTTTATTGTTGTAAAGTACTTAAAAGAAAAATTCACGTCTTTTTCACTTTAGTTACTTAAAGCAAGCAAAAGTTGATAAAAGTCGTATTGTTAAAGAATTAAGTACATTTATTTGCATGTAGTAATTTCAAACACATAAAATATGATTAAATAGTTCATTTATTTCACTGGCTCAATTCTGTGAATTAAGCTTGAAAAAGATGAATTAAATACACACTAATGCTTTCGAGCATTTCTTTAAGATGCTACAAAAGGTCTGGAATATAAGACTTCTCCTGCTTAATGGAGCATGGCGTTACAGTGCAACCAATCAATAATCTATTGATGAGCTGTTTTTTTAACCACAAACAGAAGCCACTGTTTACTTAAAGGAAACAACAATTCAGAAATATTTACAGTCACAGATAACGCTGAGCGGCCAATGTTTTAACAGTCAGATGACAAATGAACCAGGAAGAGGGAGAAGTGATTTCAGGAAATTCTTTTTTTCTGCTAACAGCTATTTTTTTTTTTTAATCCGGGTTTATTAAAAACTATATTTAATATCTGCAATCATGGCATTTTCTAAAATTGCTAAGTAAGTAAGTAGACGTAATTTTACAAAGCATATGAAAAACAATTTCTGTTACTCATAAAAAAGTTAGGTTTGTTGCACAAAAACTCAAATATGAAGCCTTTATTTCTCTGAAGTTTGAGGATTGTGGCTTACAGATAGAGACAAACTTAAATTCTCTCCAGAAACCACCAGTTTCATCAGAAACAAGGAGAAAACCTTCTTAGCAGTGTTCCTATCGGTGTAGACACGCATCCTGTGAGGTGTCAGGGCGACGGAGTCGCGTTGTGGAAACAGTCAAACCCTAAACTTTTTATTTGTTTGTCACTACGTAAAATAGCTTATATTGGCATTAAATTCTAAAATAATTACTTTTTTGTTGCTTTGTTTGTTTCTTCAAAACCAGATTTTGATCTCCAGTTACAGTTTAATCTAGATAATTTGAAATAGCCCAAATGACCATGTTTGATATAAGGCACTGTGATCTCCAAACCAATAACTCAGTCATATTGACAACTTGTCTGCAGAGCAACCAAGCAAACCGCCCAACAAACATATTCAGCTTTGTCAGGAGGAACCGCGCAAAATGTTGGAAAGATTCTATGGCTTGGATAAAAATACCCAAAAGATTATATCTAAGTCATACATTCACAAGTACATTATTCTGAACTTTTTGGGAAATCATAGTATAACACCTCTGATCCACTAATAGGTTATCTCTAGTTGTCATTGGTCAAGAGCTGGAGTATATCCCAGCCAGGTCACCAGTCCATCAACATAAAACAGAGGCTAACAGCACAAACAACTACATAAGCACAAACACATCACAAATGTACCTCTAACCAGTCAGTCATGATTTTGGACTGTGGGGTTTAGGCCAGAGAATCCATGCACATAACGAACAATCAAAGTATTTGGCAAAAATTAGTATCTGAAGACGGGACTCTGTTCTTATTTTATTTTGTTGAAGCAAATATGTAAATATTGTTAGGGTAATTATAGTTGACTTATCAAAGAAAAGACATTAGTCTGATTTAATCTCTGAAATGTGTCTTCTCATGCAGTTTATATATATAAACATTTGGGAAAGAAATATGTTAAAATAAATAAGGAAAAAATTTGAATGTACTGGTAAATTTCTACACATATAACATAAAAACTAACAACTTTTTCATTGTATTGGGTAAAAAGTTATAGTTATTTTTTCTCCGCATCGTTGAAATAGTCAGAGAACATTTCTGCATCTATAACCCTGTTTTGAATTAAATACCCAAGGCATCCATTTTCATCTCTGAAATCAATTTGGATAAAGTAAGCGGCTACTCAAAGGGCCCGTCATGGATGTTGGGCTCTGGAGCCACTCTGGCTCCGTCCTGCGTGTGACCTTGCTTTCAGGACAAACAATCACGGCGCTCAGCTGAAAGGTGTTTGGTAGGGAGTTGAGTTGGAGAGCGTGGGATGTGTGAGGCGATCTTGTCTGAATAGCTAAATAGCCCACTCACACAGTCCTCCAGAGCCCTCATTACATGGCGCATCTTGAAAGGGCAGAAAGGGCAAAGCGATCATAAAAAGCAGTGATTATGACAGAGAGAGGGAGAGTGAGAGAGATACTTACCTAGAAACCATCAGTGTCAGCAGGCTACAGAGGACGAGATGGAGGGGAGGAGACGATGATGAATGGCTACATTCAGGAGATCTTTCCTCCGAGCCTCTTCGTGCTCAAACAACAAAGCTCGGATGAGAAAACCTTAGGCAACTTCTGTGACGGGCACAAATGGTAGCCAGTGTAACGTCAGGAGAGAGTTTGCCCCGCATGTTTATTTGATTTTCTTACCGCTAACTCCCCTTCTTGGGGCGAGTGCATTTTGATCCACATTCCATGCGAGGCAAAAATATTCTTTGGTTGCTAAAGCCTGTTTAACATAATCACTGTGCGAGCACAAATGAAGTGAAAAGTACTGCAGTGGCATAATACTTCAGCATGTTAACAAATCCTGTTGAATGTTATAAACTGCTCAGCCTGCCTCTGTGTGTTAGTGAAGAGTAGCAAGTTCTGCATAGGAATGAAACAAGAATCACCAATGTAGGGTTTACTTCAGAATCTGTTTTTGTTCCTCAGCTATTGGTAATTTAACTCATTTACGATCCCCAAGAGGTTTAAACACTTTTTAATGGAACCATATATAAATACAGTGTAACTTTTCTATGTCACCATGTATTTACTGACATGTTGCATTAAAGAACCTTACATCTTTTGGGCTATCATTTTGGCAAACCTAGAGACTGATCTGTCTGCTTTGTTCCTTGACTATCATGATGCTGTTTGTTCACTAATTTTATCTAACAAACCTCTGACCCCTCTGTACTGCTAGATTTATACCCAGCCTTTCTTTACCAAAATTGTTGAAAATAAAGTAAAAATATAATAATCAAGGTCTATAAAGTTTTTTAAAGCCTTTTAAATTCTACAAAAATAAAAAAGGACTTAATTTGTAGACCGCTTCACAATGTTACTTCTTTTCATTAATAAAAATGACTAAAGAAAGTCTGGATGACTCAGACTTTTGCACAACCCAGGGTTTTTGGAAAATGTGCCAAGTGCAATAGAGATATGCTGTTCTGGCTTGTACACTGTAGGATAGAAGAAATAAAAAGTATTTTTGTTTTTCTTGCTTGGTACCTTTGTGACTGTTTAGCAAATTAGCCATTTTCGGCTGGTCCTAGTGAAAACAAACTGTATACATCCACTAACTCCCTCCTGTCCTATCTTGTCCTCTCCACACTCCTCTTTCCAAAGGAACATGAGCCAATGTGGTGGCAGAGCAACTAATTAGCGGTTTCCTGCCAATAATCCACTGCGAGTCCCAGGCAAGCCGCAAGTCATCAGAGCAGCAGAGAAGGAGAGCCACTGATCCCTGCAGACTGTGTGGCGAACTCCGCCTCCTCGCTCTCACCTTCACAGCAGCAGGAGGCTTGGCTAACAACTTACAAGACTCACAGCTTGGGGCTTGCAGACTACGCTGTTGAGGGTCTGTGCCATCACTCCGTCACTTTTTTGTAACTTTTATTTTAATTGTGGGTTACCTTAGTTTCTTCATTGTGTCTACATTACTGGTTTTACTGTTGTGTGTGTCGGAGTTTTGCTTGTTAAACACACATCTCACTTATGAGCTCAGCTGAGACTTCTGTACAGAACCTCCTGACCGTAGGAACCCCATCAGATGTCACAGAAATAAATAAATTAAGGTTCGGCCCATTTCATTAAGAGCACTGACTGGACAGCAGAGAAAGTCACCGTATATATAAAAGGATGCAAACAAGTTTTCTATGCACACCAGTGGGTCTATTCTATCCACCCTGCTCAAATACGTCTTCTTTTTGCCTCTAAGAAGAGTATAAGGGGCCACACAGCAGCTTCTCAGGTTTCACCCCTGTGGCCGAATGTACATATAATGCAAAAGGTCGAAAGCAAAAAGGTCAAATCGGGAAAAGAACACGCAGTGCATGCAAGTGTGAGGGAACATTGACGTGAAAAACTAATTCAAATAGAAAACACAGAAATAAAAAAAATAAAAAAAAGGTTATTTGCAGTTTGCATCAATAGTCTTTCACACAAGTGTCACAATTTGTTAAGGTTTACTTTGGAACGAGACACAGACACTGTTTGAGGCATGACTTTCCTAAAGGTGTTTTTAATACCAATAATAATAATAATAAATAAAAAAAAACTCTCTCTCTCTCTCTCTCTCTCTCTCT
>JAVLVB010000990.1:2333609-2344009 GCA_032876305.1 Orestias chungarensis
GGCGAGGCGCAATGGATTCAGCTGTAGGCTGCAGGGACCTGCTTGGAGATATGCTTTATTTAAGGGTGTGATTCTGTGTGCAACTCTTGATGCAAAGTCATTTGTGACACTGTGACCTTTGAAGGGCCCCCATCCACTCTGTGTGTTATTTCTTTGATTTAAGCCTTATGTTACTGCCACAATCTCTTGGGGAATGATGACAGATGAACCTGTGGACTTCAGATTAGCTCAATAGAACGTTATTGCCCATAACAGAAAAGCTCCCATAAGCTGCAAGATCGTTGATGGATGATGGGCGCGGAAATGGTTTTTGGAGCAAAATGATATCCAAATGCATTTTTTGGTCACTGCTGTTGCTGTTTGTGCACACTGGCACACAGTGATTCAACTTCTTGGTTTTCATATCATAATGCTACTGAAAATAGCAGTTGCTTATTTATCATAAACCAATTTCCTATCCAGCTGAGCTATTTCTGAAATTATGTATTGATCTCAAGTAGATGCAAATGCATCCTTTGTAGCTTATACCTACAATTCACACTTCTGAGATAAATAACCATTGCTCTCCAAGAATAAAGGAAGCATAGTGATGTTCCCCATATCAATATAGATGGACAGGGGGACAAGCAGGAAGGTGTTCACTAAGGCTGCAGTAACCTTGTTTTTGTTTGAGCTACCTCCACTATCTTCTACCCACATCAAGTAGGGAACCTCAGGGGACCCTCCACTAATTAACCTTGTGGAAATACCCTCAGTGGATGGAGGCTGGGACCAGATAATGAGGAAAGCGTCACCAGGCCATTAGCGAGAAGATTAACACATCCAACTTTCAAGTAGCTTTTTGACACAAAACCAATATTTGCCTGGGTTGGTTTGCATCGTGGTGGGACGAGGCTGAATGCTAAGTGACATCTGAGGGGAAGCTCCTTGGGACGATCAGTTGTTACACGGATTTAGTATTTTCAGAGATGCTCAAGATCATCTTAAAATTTTTTAAGTGTTTCTCAAAAGTTGGCAAACCTCTGTATATACTCCAGGCTTCAAAGTACTATGCTTCTAAAACATTATTAAATAACGTCCAACCTTTTCTCCCCTCTGATGAGACACATACATAATAAAAAATCATCCACGCCTACACTAACATGCAGAATCTTTCCAAATTACTGTCCATACCTTATTCTAAAACAGATTTTCTGTAATATTTGGTTCTGTACTCTTGTTAAGCTTTTTCAAAATGCCAATGTATTAATGTTACGCCTATGTTTAATGAGTGTACCTTTATTATAAAAGTTCTAGCTTATTCCTCCATTCCGCCATTAAGCCAAACCTTTTGTTTTACAAGATAAGGTGGGGGGCAAAGCCAAGTTTACATTGTGTCCTTCCAACCACTATCTTAGTTAGACAGATTATTGTCATAAGAGCACAACATAACCAGAAATTTCTGCAGATCTTTTTATTGTTACTGTCAGCCATTTGAACCGGCCAACTGTGAAGCATGGTCCAGGCAGCATTGAGTTGTAAGACAGAAAGTCTGCTGGGTCACTTGACTTTGCAGGGATTGGGCAGATGTTAAAAAAATTTAATTCTCATATCAAAACAAGCAGTAGTTTTACAAGTTCTTTCTAAAACGTTAGGAGAAAATGCATATATAACTGAAAAAGCGCTTTTTTTTAAGGTTACACTACCTATCCAAGAAAACTCCTTTTTTAATTGAAGATCAGCCTTTACACAACTATTATTTACTTCCCAATATCAGCTTACTTCAGTCTATGTTTGTGGACATGTGGACTAGATTTAGAAATAAAGTAAATGTTAACTTTTCAGACTATATCATCTAATAAAGCTATATTAAGGTTCCAGACTCTAAATTCCAATTGCATGACAACAGTAAATCACAATTATTGCAATATCAGTGTTTGCAACATTGCACTCACAAAAACCGCCCGATTTTGCTGGGATGTGAAATTACAGCATTCATCCACGGTCTGCATCCCAATAACCCGTCCTTCACATCTCTGAGGTCTACTTTTAACCTAAAGATGCAAAGTTGAAATATATTAACTGTCATACTTTAAAGTTCATTGGGGAAAAGAAATTTTGAGCAAACTTCAAGTTTTATTTACATGTAAGAGGGACAAAGGCTGAGAAACATATCCACTGCCACAGCTTGAGGCAGTATTAGTTAATTAATTCTCCTGACCTGCATGTCCAGACTGTTGAGGGAAGTCAATGTAAACAGACAAACATGCTTTCACAAACAAGGACACAACCAGCGGATTATACTGCAGTAACTTTAATGAAGCCCACAGCACACAAGGTGCTAAAACAAGGTCACAATCACCATCCAGAGACCAAGTGTAGCCCATGTGGTTATCATTTCAAACTTTAACAGTATTGTTCATCTACCCCGAGAAACTGATAAAAGAACAACAGAACAACAGCTTCCAACACATTGGGAGAATTTTAACATATTTTCGTAATTCGAAAAATATTGTTGTTTTGTATTTATATAACACTCCAGGAAACAGGAAATTTGACTTATTTTTTTATATACCCTAAAATACTCATTTTTTAAAACGTGCTTTATAATTGAGATTGGGATAACCATGAATGATATCTAGATGGCGGATGCATTTGAAATAGAGGCCAGCTGTTGGTTGAGCGTGACTTGGACTGCATCAAGTATCTGCGTTGGTTCCAAATTAAGGATTTTCTAAACAACCACGACTGGAGTTTCAACACCTGATTTTTATTGTAAGTTACCTCTCTGTTACTTTGTTGGCAGCATCTCCCATTAGCACAAAAAAAAGGAAAGATAAAAATTATCACCTTTTACTTCATTTTTTGAAAACTTTCTTACTAAGTTGTCTTGAAGAAGAGACACTTAAGCCAAACATTTTATTGGTTCGTAAAAAACGTTTGAGTTCTTCAACAATTTAAGCAAGAATGCTACAGCTTCCCCATTTGGCCGTGTTCTGTTATTAGCCTCGCAGTCTCAGCTTAGCTCAGGGATCTGTATCTTTACAGTTCAAAGCCACATGTGGATCTGAAACTCTAACTTTAACCAAAAATGTTACAGATCGTGATAGTTTGATCTGTTTTGCAAAATTTATTTGAAACAAAGTTTAGGAAGCACGAGAACATTTTTCTTCGACAAGGAGAGACATTCTTTTTCTACAGCACATTTTCGGCAACTAGGTTTAACATTCAAGAAAGAGGTTTAAATAATTGAGTTTTTTACCCACTTCTAGTTTGACAAAAAATGCATTTTTATCTTGAAGTAGAATTAAATTAAATTCATTTAATGCTTATACGTATTGTTAAAAAAGTACTCACACCTTTGTATGGCAAATGGTTTGGTAACTTGCATAAGAGAAAACAGATAATAAAGTGAATAATAGTGGGAAAACAAGATGGACAGGTATAGAATGCATGCTCTCCATATTAGAAATGTTTGGTCTTTGTGTGATCTGTGTTTTGAAGATGCTGGGAGTCAGGAAACCCTTTCTAGCAAAGCTTATTTCAGCACCTGAAGAACACTAGAAGAAGTAAGGGGTTTAGCTGTATGTGCGTGCCTACTGACAATTGTATGAAGGCTAGGTTCCAAATCCTTGCTTTAGAACAGACGTGAAGGTTGTCACACCATTAACTTGAGCTGTTAGTGGAGAAATTGTCAACAATTAGCTTCCCACTTTGGGGAACATCTCTGACTGAAAATGTATGTAAACCTTTGAATCTGACAACATATTCTGTCGCAATTATGACTGACTTAAAACAAGACACGTTTGGTCTGATTTAACTACAGACAGTAGGAAAAAAAATTGCATTTGTAGTTTGTATTTAGTGTACTGTATGTAAATGTCTGATTTGAACTGTAGGTCTGTACAGTATATGAATGTATACCCTTTTCATAAAACACAGTCCTTAAATATGTTTGGACTTCAATAAGAGTCATTTCTCATAGGTATATCTTGAAGATGCAGATGAACAAAGGAAAAATGGAGAGAAAATATGTCCATTGAAAATTTCAGTCATGTCAGCTTAAACATGCCAGAAGCCTCCTGGTTTCTTGATGAATGGGGATTTCAACAAAGAAATGGGTTAAAGAATTGCATACAGAGGTGAAAGTGGCTCTGTTTCACCCTAAGCCCTTTATCAGGGTGAGCTGTCACACTGCCTTTTCCTAATGTAACCTGACCAAGGCTTTATCTTTTCCTTACTTCTTCTAGCAAGTGTTATTACTCTATCTGGAAAACTAGATTTGAAATGGCAAAAACCAAAACATCTAGTTTTGGTATATCAGACTTAACTATCAGACTTTTTTAAAGTCTGATATTATATCCTGTTAATTAAACTTTACAGCAGAATCAGACGTTTTTGCACTTCCACTTGAACTAAAATCTACAAAAATGTAAAACATCTCAGACAGCAGCTCAAGACTTCAAAAGAAAAAGGACACAGCGCATTTCAATATTTCTTAAAGCTTTCCCCGTGTGCCATTTTTCTAAATTCAGAGTCTGCCCATAAGGGATGCAATACAGTAGCTAAAAGATGACTTATGTTAGTCACTCTTTAAGTAAAGTTTTAATGTTCTTGTCAAGACTGAAAGCTGCACAAATGATAACCCCCTTTACCTGTCATCTATTTGGATGTACTGTATTGTGTTATGCACCATTGTGACATCTAGGAGAAATTGTGTCAGAGCAACTTCGCAAGGTGGAAGGGTGCAACAGCATGGCGTGCGCTCGGAGACCTTCTGGGCTTCATGCATAATGCTCTTTGTGTTTGCTGGAAACGATGGACGAGTGACAGCAAGGACTGAGTCCCTTCCAGAATCTAAAATGGATTATGCTTACTTTCTCTCCGTTTCTCGCCCACCATCCCCCTCGCTTTTATGCGATTTGCTGGAAACAGCGAGCATCATTGATGTGGCCCCTCTTGTGTGCGGCATGAAAACAAAGAAGCCGTGCTTCCTCAGGATGCTCTTTCCATCGTTTCCCTCCACACTCCCGTTCTTTCCCTGTTTGTCCTCTGTTTTTTTTCTCCAATCTGTCGCTCTACCTGGCTTTTATCATTTGGTTTTAATGATTTCTTTTAAAACTCTGACCGGTGGTGGAACTGTGTCTTAAGTGTCACATCAAAAGAACTTTTCAAGTCAACTGTTCCCATCGAAGCCACTGATATTGAGTGGAGAATAGATATCTCTTTCTTTATGTTCATGTCTTTGAAAACATCACGATAATTGCCTCTGGAATACCACAGTACATTATGGTGAAATTAAATAAACTTGACACATGTAGGCTTACTTCCAGATTCATTAGAATCCTGTTTCTCTTTACAAGGGTCACATAATATTCCCAAATTTCATTATGCAGAGTTTCATTACATAACACCACATTGCCCATTAGCCCATTGCTCCAGCATTTACAACCCCATGAATTATGAATCAAATCCCTTTCATTGCAGCTGGAACTCTCTCCCTGATGTGCAAATTACTCTGAGGAAAACAATTATATCCTAAACAAAGACGGTCTACTTTAACTTAAAATTCAAACCTTCAAATGGCTCCATATCTTAATGAAAATTAAAATATTAGTGGATTCTTTGCAGTCTCTTGCAAAACTTCTTCAATCCCTGAATCTTTTTTGTATTTTTACAGTACAATCTACATACGCATGCACAGATTCTTAATTGGATGTTCACCTGAGCTTTGACTGATTTATTCTGACATATGTAAGTGCATTGATCCTAAACTTTTCAATGTAGCTACAGGTTGTTCTTTAGGAAAGTGAAACTCTGTCCTAGTCTCTGGTCATTTGCAATCTCTGATAAACCATACCGTTCCTGTTGAAGAATAAATCCCCCCAGACTAGGTTATAAAAGTTATATTTTAGTGCCATCTCACCAGAACACCTTGTGTTTGCTGTTTCCCTTCCATGATAGCAAATTAAATAAGAGTTTTGTCAACTATGGGTTCCTGCCTATCATTCGTTCATAAGGAACACTTTCAAGAAGTTGTCCTGGCCCAATCTCAAAGAAGAGCTGTACATCCCCGCACCTCCTCCGGTGTAAACACCCATTTTGGGTTTCTCTTGTAAATAATGCTCTCCTAACTCAGCATATCAGCTTAGGTAGATGGTTCTGTCTTGGTTGGTTTGAAAGTGTAATTGCATTTCCATTTTGGGAGAATAAATTAAACAGGGTTCTGTAATATGTTTAGGTATCCTAAAGCCCTGGTCAGTTTGCATTGATTACATTAGACGTAGGTAAACGCTATTTTCTTATTATATCGTTTCTGAAGGCAGTTGGTTGCAATACATTTTCTTAGTGATGAACGCAAAAGCTTGCCAGAATTTCTTTTCTTTTTAAACCATATATTGTTTTTCCGTATGAAACAGAACTTGTTTATCCACTAGATACTGGAAAAATTTTTAAAGTGGTTTTCCTGGTTTTTCACAAAATGTCAACTGGGATTTCAAGACAGCTATTATTTTTTGTAAAGTCTGTTTGTTTGCTCTATCACTGACAGTAAGTTGGAGTAAATATATTGCTGGTGTCCTGTACGTGCCCTTAAAGGGGGCCCTAAGGGCAGAAGACATATTAACAATAGATGTATGCTCACTGCGCTGCCCCATTGGTGCAATTTCTCGAAGCCTGAGACTCCCAGTAGTGCTTTATAATGTTTGGCGATATCCAGGTCAGCCACTGGTTGCTTCCACACCCCGTGCAGAAGATTAGTGGGACATAAATCAGAAAAGTGACAAAGGAAAGGGCCCCAGGCGCAATGCACAGGTAATTATGAACTCAAATGGGCTCTCTTTTCAATAAAAGCAAGAAATATGATTTGGTTTCATGATAGCTGAAAGCTGCTTACAAGAACATTAATATGAAGTGTTACCCGGAAGTTCAGACATAGGGAAAAGACAAGCCCTGCATCAAAAAAAGTTACTTACAGATTCTGAGGTAGGAGGGCAATGCAAGTATAAGGATGAATCTACAACTTTTTACTCACAAATAAAATATACTATATTATTATATTATATTTGATAATACACATTTTGTTTACATTTCTTTATTGTTTGTTTGTTTATTTTTTCATATTTGTTTTCTTCCATGCATAGCTTTTTTTAAATTAGTCCTAAAGATTGTATGTTAATTTAATCAGTCTGTCAGGACATCTATCCCCAAAAGGTTTTTGTGAGATTAACTTGACCTGAATTTAATTTAATTTTTTTTCTAATTAAAGGTTCCGGTCAAGAAGCCTTTCTTGACTCATATTTATAAATAAAAAGGAGATTGTTCATATGTACAATCAGTGCTATGTAACCACTTCTTGCTAGAAACTTCTATAGATCCCTTAGTGTTGCTGTCTTCTCTTTGCAAGTTTCCTGACAAGTTTCTATCTTTGTATCAACTTTGGAAAAATGGCAGGTCATTGTAGCGTAACTGGTGTACCATTATGTTTATATATTTCTATTAAATGTCAGTCTGCTATGAGCATGTGAAACAAATTCAAAGTCCTAGTTTATAAAAACTAGGCAATCTTTGTTGTTTTTCTTAGAGATCACTGACCTCGGCATATATATAATGCTTTAAAAAATTTTGTAAGCTTACCCTTACAGACACTATGAAGAAAAATTTGTTCTCACAATTTTATACAAATGTCAGGCAAACCACTCTGGAACAAATTAACTATGTTTAAGTTTAATCAGATTTACAAACACTGATGGACCGACTCAAAATCTGTTTACTGGTTCAATGGTTTGCTCAATTTTGCAATCAGGTTATTGCTTGTTTTATTTATTTATTTTTCTCCCAAACACATTATTTAATTCGATATTCTTTTTTTAATTCTTTACAGGCTAAGCTATATAAATCTGTATTTTTATGTAACTTTTAACGCTTTTCATGCATTCATTTTTCCAGCACTTAAATCTCTTCATAAATCTACAATTCTTTGATCCGCAGCAAGTTGAGTAAACTTGGTAGAAATCAATAAAAGACAAACATTTAGAACAGGATGAATAAAAGCTTAACTCTTCATCCCTTTATAACATTTGAAAACAGGGTGAAATGGCAATGGCAGGAATACAACCCTGGATCAGATGCAAGCTCTTTCAACAGCCATAAAGGTACATAGGAGCTTTGTGGTTCAAAGTACATTTTGTTCTATTCCAGCCTTGGGTTAACCACTTCCTGATTGCTTGCATTTCAACAACGATCAGGGAATACAGATGGTAACAGGCAGGCAAAAAGCTTGCCCACCTATTCAGAGACATCACCTCCAGACTGAAATGCTTCAGGATTGGTCATGTCATACTCAACATCATTTGATCGCAGCTCCAGCTGACTTCTTCTGTCAACACTCATCCCAAGCAGAGAAACCGAGCTAAGCTTACTTTTATACCAAGTGAATCACGTCTGTTATAGATGCAGGAGTCCTTACCATGGAATCCAAATCTTAGGAGCGTGATAGAGCTGCTGAAATATAAAGGTGAGATATATTAGTCCTTTGGTGTGTTGGTTTGATTAATGAATAGAAGAAGACCCAGATGCAATTCAACAAATAGGTTGCAATGCAAGAAGACAAGGTAGGCTGAGGAGTAGGTCAATCCGAAGGAACATTAGAAATCAAGAAAAGGCAGGCCATTTAAAAATAAAACCAGCCACATTTCCAAATAGCATTCCTTTCTATGTATTTGATCTATATTCACAGATCAAATCACTCAGTATGCTTATTGATTCTCAGTATGTCATGCTTAAAAATACAGGACAAATAAAATAGAAGATAAATGTAGGGAACATACACGAAAGTACTCAAGAAACCAGAGTTTGGCATCTTCTAAAGTTCAGATGTGTGTGTCTGAAAGGAAGAGTGGCATGTCTGTTTGGAGTAAAATGTAGGATGGATCTGATGAGAAGATTTGAGTTGAGGAAATCCTACAGATAACTGGGGTGAATTCTGGCGTTGGACCACTAAGTAGGACTCTGGTGTAGACCGGAAAAACAGATTCTACATCCGGGTAGGATCAAGGGTGGATCCAAGGTCAATATGAGTATCCAGAGAGGCTTTGTTCAGAGAGGGGAGGTTGCTGGAGATTGACCAGGCCAGGGGACCAATTGTGAGCACAGACAGGTTTGAGCTGAAGTACAGATTGTGTCATGAAAAAACATTCACATTAGACCCAATGAAGACCACAATGGTCCTCTACCAGAAGAATCTTAACAAAAAGCTTAAAGGTAGGCATAGGAAAGGCTCAAAGTTATACATCCGCCAAGGAGTAAAAACTCTGCTGCTTCCTTTGTTTACCAGTCTGCTCGAATTGGTAATTGCTGCCCGGTGTGCAGTCGGTGGAACACCAGCAAAGCTCCCGGCAAATACACACTTACATTACACACCATAATCCTAACAGTAACAATGCAGGATCATACTTGTATGTGTAGCTATAGTTACCCTGTAAGGAGTAGTGTCTTTTTACGAAAGAACATGGGGGTGATATATGAAGAACTGTGATTTGAATCTTGAAGGGTACGGCTGCTCAGCTGACTTCAGCTCAGTGTTACTCAGAGAGGCTTCAGTCACTGTGTGAAACCACTTCTCACTGGACAAGCAGGTACCTGCTGTCTGGACACTATGATCTGTGTGTTAAACTACAAAAACAACACAAATAAAAAGAAGGGAAGACAGAGGCACGTATAAGAACAAGCTCTTTGGAAAATAGCTGGGAACGTGGAACTAATGTTTATAAAACTTAATGTTAGTATGTCAGAAGGAAATAACCAATCACATGTAGACTATGGCATCACTCCTGCTGATCTAATGAAACACCAGATGATGTGCAACCTGAAAACATCTTATCATCTAAACATGGCTCATCAAAGCAAGCTCAGTCTTGGCTCTGCACTCGCGTCTATAATGAAGCGACGAGTATTTGGTGGATTCTAAAATCTTACTGGCAAATCGACGTACAATTTCCTCCACACGAAATAACAATGTCAGAGAAATCATTTACTGAGACAAATTTTGCTTTTAAAGCTGTTCAGCTGCACCACGGTGCCATTATCTTTAAAGGTCAAGCCTTTTAATAACTTAATATACGTAAAAAAAGAAAGCTTTCTCTGTTTCATGCTTGTGTGAAAGCGGCAGCGTAATGCCTGAGAAAATTGAACAGAGCAGCCTTGTACAGGAAAAGCCTTTAATTTTCAAGAATCAAGAATCAGTTTATTTATATAGCGCCAATTTACAACAGGTGTCGTCTCAAGGCACTTTACAAAAACTCAATTAAAATCAAGGATACATTCTAACAAATCAATTTGAAAAAGTTTCCAATCTAAGGAACCCCAGCAGATTGCATCGAGTCATTGACTTGCAGCATTCACTCCTCTGGAATCAGCAGGCA
>JAVLVB010000990.1:2352544-2364806 GCA_032876305.1 Orestias chungarensis
GCATCATTAACGCAACAAGTTGACGTTACAGGTATGAATAATTATGATGTCCCACATTGACCTAAGCCCTGATAACCATGATTATCTAAATAATAGATATGACTACTACACTGAAAAACAGTTGAAATTTAATGTAAGGTTGAACCAAGGTCTAGACATTATTCATATCAATAGCAGAAGCCTTTGCACTAACTTTCAAAGCAGCAAATATTAGTTATCTATCAATTTACCAATTAATTTAATGTACATTTTCAAACCTATTCATTATTATTGCAGTTTCAGAAATATGGTTTAATACTTTATTAAGATTAATTCACAAGGTGATTTGGACATGGCTCTACATGTTAGAAACAGCTTACAGCATACAGTAATTTTTGGTATATAAATTGGTAGTGGAGACTTGTTTCATTGTATGACTGCAATTATATTATATATAATTATATAATTATTATATATTCACATGAAAAAAAAAAAAAGGTTTTTGCATAGAACTCCAGGTAAAAGCAAAACACTCGTTTATACATAATTCAGAGAAATTACTTGCCAGGTTGACAAAAGATTACACAAATTTATGAAATACCTGAAGATTTTATGATGTATACCTTAATCCTTGCTAACAGTTCAACTGATGAATTCATTAACAAAATGTTTTGCTTAAGTTTGTTTCCATTTATTACAAAAGTAAGCAGGATGACAATGCATAGTGCCGCCTTAATAAATAACATATTTCCTAATTGCATGGAAAGTAGTTTCGTTAGATGGATCAGAGATACTGTATCAGTACCCACCTGCCTGTATTTGCGATCCATAATTTTGAGTGTGTAATAGAGAAGAACGATCGTATAATTAGACATAGGTAAATTAGATCAGTAAAACACATAAGTGCTTTTAAATGAATTACTGAAACAGAGCTGGTGTAATCTACAATACAGACTACACTAACATCATCCCTTTCGCTTTAAATCAGAAAGAACACATTTTGATAAATATTTCGAAAAAATTATTGTAATTCAGAAGCTCAAAAATGAAGAAATGCTGAATTATCCCCGTTTAGGTGAGACAATTCCAGTTGACTTTATGCTCTGCTCCAACTTTTGCATCAATCACAGTTTCTGGTTCGTCAGACTTGGAATCTGGTTTAGACATGTGGCTGAACCCCTTGCAGCTGGAACGCTCCCTCTGTCTGGTCTTTGTGGTATTTTACACCATCTGCAGTGTATTTCCCTGGGGAAAGTTTTAATGCTTCTGTATCTGAATCTTCCACAAGTCGCTCGTTCAACATAGTTTTAACATTTTTCTGAAAATGACAAAATAATGTAAAACTTGCCATTCGGCAATACGTAGTCATAGCTGTTTACTATTATTCCATTTGTTCAAGGTCAGGCCTTAAGACCAGCGGTGACATCACTGATTTATATATCCACTATAAGGATTTATGAAATGCACTTTAAAAAAACATTATTTCTATGAAATAACTCGTAAAAAAAAAAAGCCATATTATTAAATTCAGTAACAGTAACTGTACAGCTGTTGAAAAAGAAGTGCACTTCTGGCAATAAAAAAAATAAAAATGTTAATCAAGAAAGCATAAACGTATTTGTTCAAGCAAAACAAATGCCTGTCAGCCTTGATGCAGATATACAGTAGCTACATGGTTTCATGAGAAAAATTTAAGAGCCGTTCAACATATTTGGATTAAAACGAACATCCTGACGTTCACTGCGGCTTAGCCTTGCAATTTTATAATGTTTTTTTTTTGCCTGCTAACATATTTTAGTAAAATGGGATAAACAAGGGAGGCAAAAGAATAAGTCTGAATAGAAATTGTGAATAGATAATGAAAAGTTAATGAATTTTGCAGAAAGCTTTTTTGCTTCTGTTTTGAATGGAGCCTCTGTAAATCCTAGAATGAACATTGGCTCTGAGTAAAAGTATTAAATGTGCACACAACAACAAACATATCTGGTGTGAATAAGGGAAAGTGAAAAACAGTTAAAAACACGTTTAATTTTGAAGATTTGGGCAGCACAGCTTAGTAAACCATTTAGGCTCAGATAAACAAAAACGTTTTCAGGTTTTCAATAGGTGTGAATGTATAAGCTGTGTTTCCGAACTTTGATCCAGGCATGCTAGGCGTTTAAGAAGCATACAGGTACTGTTCCTAATAAGAACATGACAGTATAGCTTAAGTGTGCAAAGTTGCACCTGACCATTTGCAAGACCTGCAGAAACAATAGCTCCAAACAGATGAGGCCAAAATGGCCTGTGGTTTCATTGTAATGGAATGCTTAGAAAGACTCAAAGTTGTTCTGCGTAAAGCACTCTCTTCTTGGGCCTGTGTTGCTACATCTGTTTTTCCATAATTTCAAGTAAAAAAAAGGTAAAATGTGCTTTTTTCTTACATACAAAGCTCAGTACGAATGTTCCTTGGGTTTACTTCAGTGTCATGAATAGGAACACCCCATAAATAGGTATAGGCTAGAATAGGGCAAGGTAAAAGAAAGGTGAGGATGGATAGCCACAGGCTAACTGGGAGCAATTTGGAGACCTGGCTTAAGGCAATTTTTTAAACTGCTCAGTGAACCAAGTAAATTTTTGTTCATCAAGAAAAGCTAAAACTTTCTTCAAGGACACTTCTTGGGAAGAGGATGGCACTAGCGTAAAAGGGGTTTAAATGCCACGTACTGTATGGCCGCTTCAGTTGTGGTTCCCGAGGTGCTGGATGTGTCAAAGGATTAATGAGATCCAACATATGAGTCCACTTTTGTCAGAAATGTAAAACCTGAGAGGAAGGTCTTTAGTCTTATAGCAGACACCAAGAAACATGCTTTTGGCCGCTTAGATGATTGAACAGGAAGGAGAACACAAGTTCCCATTGAACATATTTTGCAAGTCATACTAAAATTCCTATAGTTAACAAATACTTACAACTTTACAACCTTATATCTCTTTTTAATGTGTTGAAGTGGTCCTTCCTTACATATCCAATCTTAAATCTACTGAACAATAAAATATATACCTGAAACAAGAAAAATATGGATCCATCCATCCATCCATCCATCCATCCATTCATCCATCCATCCATCCATCCATCCATCCATCAATCCATCCATCCATCCATCCATCCATCCATCCATCCATCCATCCATCCATCCACTTATTCGGGTTAAGGAGAGATTAAGACCTCAATTAGCTCCTTTCGATGGGTAGTAGCAGTGACTTTGCTTGAACATGAGAGCCATGAAATTTCTCTCACAACCGAGAGAGCGGGAGGGTCACGCTGGAACCTAAAAATGTATCCAAAGCACTACAGCCCTGACATTCACTCATTATCAGTTTATGATTCAAACAGGTCTAAAGAGCCTTACATTTGATTGGGGAATAAAGCAGACGAGAAAGAATAAATTATGGTGTGTTTGTTTTTGTACTCAAAGGGAGTCTGATTTTTTGGGTTCCCAGACAAAGAAAAAAAAAACAAAAAAAAAAAACAAGCTCCCCGAAATCTAAACTCCTACTGGGGAAGTCTGGTCTTCCTCAGAAACTCTAAAATTGTAGTGAACATTGCTGATATACAATGAAAAAAAAGTAAATTTTTGCAAACTCATAATTAATATCTAGGAGGGAATAAGAGCTGTACTAAAAATAATTTCCAAGTCTTCCTCCCAGGAGTGCTAATTAGTAAATAACACATTTTAAACTGTGATTTGCAGATAGTGGGTCTGTTGACATTACTGGGATGCTAAAACAGCCGCCTGCCTGCATATCTATAAGACAACGTCCTTACCAAGGCTGCCTTTACTAGTTTTTGCATGATTTTAATCCTGGATTTCTACATTTTTAAATACTAACAACCCAACCAGGAACGCCTTCAAACATGCAAATCACTAGCTAGTTGAGTTCTTGAAAATTAGTTACTACAGCGGTACTAATAGTCACTAAATATGGCAATAAACTAATTAAAATGATTAAATGTTACTGTTAATGCTAAATGGAACAGCTGGGAAGCCTCGGCAAGCTTTCAAAAATAAAATTGAATTTAATGTAGCTTCTTTAAACCTCTGTTATTCACTATTATTTCGAAATCACCAACCATTCTATGCAACTTTCCACTTACTTGCCCGTTATTGTCTTGTCTCTGGGTTTTGGAATGTGATAAGGTGCAATGAAGGGACTATGAGCTACGAGAGCATAAATCTGAGAGCTCATGTGTTTTGATCTCAAACAGGTGTTGCTCTGAATTGTTTTTTAGAGCAAATAGTGACCCACTTTCGTGTTTTGAACAGGACACAAAAAGCATTATTATAAAATATTGTTTAATGTCTTTGTCTAACATGTGTTTAATTTGTCTAACAGTGTAAAAATAAATGTAAAAAAGAATATTCAAGGTGATAAACACGTTTCCCCAGCATCGCTTTTATTCCTTTTTATTCCCATGTACTTTTTTTTACAGACAGATGAGGAAGAATTAAAGGAGGCTAATCGTTTTTCTGTGAAAAAAATAAAAATAAAAAATCCAGAAATTCTTAAACAATAAATTACACTTAAAACCACAAGATTAAGCGATTTTAAATCAAAGTCCTCTGAACTGCCTTTATTACCTTTGAGGCCATTATCACCTGTTTGTTGCCTTGACCCATTTCGCTTTTGGCTGGTATGCTCTTATGTCTGCTTGTAAAATAGCCTTAGGTATAAATAGCCCTCAGTGTTGAAAATCCTTAATATTATATGAAGAGGGAAAGGAGCTATGTTTCTTTATCCAGCTAACATGATTACCAACCCATCCTGTACCTTTGTGGACACACAGTATAATCTAAAAGCAACACCTGGGCCCCCTTACGATGGAAAATAACCCACTTGCCAAAGTGCTGGCTCACCCCCCGGAATGAATTAAGGTGTGCTATTCAGGTCTGTCCTGACCTTGGAGAGAGTCTGTTTTGTTTTTCTTTTGTTTGATTTTTCTTTTTTTCTTCTTTTTGCTTTAGTACAAATAACCCCAATGCTGTCCTCTATTTTAGAGCCACTGTGAGATGGGTAATGTATGGTAATCCATCCTGGGTAGGAGAGAGAGGGAGAGAGAATGATGGCAACAGCAGAGGAGGAGAGGGGAAGAATAGTGGAAGAGATGGCAAAACAGGAAAGTGCTGCAGGTTCAAATGGGACTGGCTAAGGGTGACAGAATCAATGACAGAAAACAGAAGGGAGACGGAGGGAGCAGTGTGGGACAGGTGGAATGACAAGTACACATTTACGAAGCTTTCGCTCACATTTCTTTTTAGTCACATGTGTCATATGTGACACACATTTGATTTCCTTGTAGTCAAATGAGATCCAATAAGCAGCATGAGTGTTTCTGTTTAGTCCCCCCCCCCTCTTGTCTTTGAGTTGCATCGTAGAAAATCAGTGTGGAAAGATATTCTGTTCCTGAAGCTTGTGCAGCTCGAAAGAGGCTGCATGACAGCAAGTGAAGAAAAGTTAAGGAGTATCCCTGCTTGACTTAGCTAGCATTAAAGCAAGAATGTGTAACTCTTGAATAAATAAATAGCAAATTTATACTCTTGAATATACATGGGACTCCATGTCAGGCTGCAGCTCATGTGACACGTTGAGAAACGTTATGTGGAGACACATGAATAGAACAAAAAAAAACCAAAACAAACCGGGGCTGATCCGGTTTGGCGCTGCAGTTGTAAATGTTAATAAAAGTTATGGATTGCTCTGGCCTGTGCGGTATTATAAATAGGATAGCATGGTTGTAGCCTTCATACTTCTCTTTAATAATGAAACCATGAAATTAATATGCTGGCCGGGGTGTAACTTTAGTTATACATCAGTGAGCTGCTGTTCCGACTGATGTATGAAAACGCAATTTGGGTGGGTGAGGGTTTCTTTTGAACATGTATGAATCATCCATTAAATGCAAGGCGCTGTCTAATTAGTGGTGAAATAATGCTTTTCACAATCAATAAATCAAAGCCAAACAATTTAGTTACTTTTAGGCTCTGGTTAAGTCTGTTTTTCCTATATCGGGATCTACAGTCACTATGAATTGTAAATGTTTTAGCATTGGACAAGTTTGCATTTGGTACTTTTTCAAAAACAAACTTCATGTTTTTTATTGGGATCTATCGTGATAGATCAACAAGTCATACCAAACTTTGATTTGGAAGGAAAAATGACATGTTTTTATAAGTTTGTGTTCAGCTTATTTCAACAGAAATAAACTTTGGAGCAATTATCTCTCATATTGAGTATGCATATGGCAATAGTGGAAAGAAAAATTCCCTTTGAACAGGAAGAAAACCTCAAGAATACCCTGGCATACATACAGGAAAACTGGATCTACCTCAGTTGAAGTAGAAGAAATGGTCAGGGTTAGGTGTAGTGCAGATGCAGTCCAATAAACAATAAAAAAATATGAATAAACAGTTCCCCCTACTCATGATGGGAGCTTGGAAGTATAGAAAAAAAACAAAATGAATGAAAATGTGACTTTGTATACGTTTTTTTAACACAGCAGAGTTAGTTTTGTGTTTACCTGCAGACTGTCGTCCACATTTGATTACCTACGTTGGACGATGAGTCAGACCCTCTTGTTTGTTTCATGTATATCAGGCAAAGAATTGTCATAAGAAAAGAGCTAGACGCCTTAGCTTTTGTGGTAGCAGAAAAGCTCTTAAACTTTATTTTTGTTTGTAACAGAGACAGGGTCAAAACCCCGCCAAAAGAGGAAGACGTTTATTGTCTATAAAGATGTAATTCTGAAAATAGAGGGACATAATTAACATTTTTGCCAAGTCTTAAAAGAAAAAAAGGCTGTCTGATTAAAAGACTTAAACTGAGAGCTGGTTATACATCTATAGATCTGCTCTTTATCCTTCTTTTAGGAACTATAGGAATCATCAGTAAAACCTGCAGTGTAAGAGTGAAGAACAGTGTTCGGAAGATATGGAAAAATCAAATCTCTGGTGTGTAATGGAGCTTGGTTAGTAATTGTGTAAAAAGTTTCATTTTAAATTCTATTCTGGATTTAACAGGGAGCCTATAAAGGGAAGCTTAAAAAGGGGAGATGCGATCTCCCATTTAATTTTAATCCCAATACGTCCAGCAATATTTTAATTTAGTACAAGGCATTTTGGGTGAATTGTTGAACTTACTGATTGTAAAGAATTAAAGTAGTCCAGCCTTGAAGTAGCCAGAGTTATACCATACTCCTTTCAGCTTTTCATTTTACTTACAGTGTAAAAAAAACGGACTAAATGGAAAAATGAACAACACACAAAAAGTTTATAAAGTTTTCATCCTATTCCTTCCAAGTGTTCATCAAACACTAATGAAGTGCATTGATTTTTACGCTTATAATTTGAAAAACATGTATAAAAATATGAAATATGAAAATGCTGAATTTGCTGAAAAACTATCTATCTATCTATCTATCTATCTATCTATCTATCTATCTATCTATCTATCTATCTATCTATCTATCTATCTATCTATCTATCTATCTATCTATCTATCTATCTATCTATCTATCTATCTATCTATCTATCTATCTATCTATCTATCTATCTTTCTTTCTTTCTTTCTTTCTTTCTTTCTTTCTTTCTTTCTTTCTTTCTTTCTTTCTTTCTTTCTTACTTTCCAGACTTCTAATCTCGCTGTAAGCTGCATTACACAATCATCTTACTCCTCAAAATGCTCTCACTGTCTGTAAAAGACAAGATGATGCAACAGACTGGTAAACTTGCTCCTAACCTAACCAAGGATTTTGAAATGTGTCATGACATAAAGTATAAACTGAACATCTTTTTAAAAAAAAAGGAAAAAAGAAAGTAGAAAAGACTTGTAACATTCACTATTTTGCATGCAGATTTCCTTGCTGATACAGAAGCAACAGGAAGGCAAAACATGTTTCAGAGAAATAAATCTCCTGGCTTGAGAATATTTACACAAATCATAAGTGCAACAACCCTACTGTTTTGCAAGCCTGCAAGATTTGTCTAGATTTACCTAATTTTCCTAACTGGAGGACTTCTTTTTGAATGCTTAGAGCCAACATCAATTATTTGATATCTTTCCAAAAACAAAGGGCAAGCAGATACTTTTTATAATTTTTTTTATTTCATATTGTTATCCAGCAGGTTTTTAAAGAGCTGTGACATCAGATTTAGAAATAAACACATTGGAGAAAAAACATTTAGAGCCTGAAGATGTCAAACAGTGACATCAAAAAGTATTCACATCCCTCACACTTAATTTCACATTTTACAACTTTACAACCACAAACTTCCATGCATTTTATTGTTGTTATTATTTTACAAAACCCCCCTCCATCCAGAATGGAAGATAACATAACCTCCATCTGCATTCCTGTCTGCCTGGACTGTGGTGGAGCAAAAGCTAACAAAAGCTGAATCTTTGTACCCTTCCTCTGATACGCAAGAACAGTAAACAGTAGATGCCAAGTCTCTACTAGGCGGCTTGTCTTTTTTCTTTGGATTTACAGTTCTACTCTGCTTCACTGCAACACTCAGGATATCTTCGAGCATCTATTCTTAGTCAGCAATATTTTTTATTAATTGTTGAATTACAGGGTGTCTATTGTTGCTGAACTTGTCTGATTTTGTTGTCCACAGTTGGATATGCACATCTGTAGTCACATTTGTGGATTTAATTGATTCTGTAACTAAATTAATGTCTAAAAACGTTACAATTTTCCCTTCCAAACGCAGAGTTCTTCACATGTCTTGAGATTGCATGATAGCTGCTTCGTTTCCCCTTTAATAATATATATTCTGTAATTTTTCAGATAAAGCTTGTGCTGCACGTTCAGATCTCCAGATATGACCGTCAGCATCATTTCCCACGTCCAACGTCCTGTTTGGCCGGATCATAGGCATGCTGAGCTGTGCTAAGGAGCATGAACTGATGTAATATGTTGCTGGACTTTTTCTAACCAAGTGAAAAAATAGACATAATGGGATGATCCAAACACACTAGTGGCTCCGCTCAAACCAGCCCTTCCTGTCTCCACCTATTGAGTGGGGTACTGAAAGGCGCCTGGGCTGTGGGATCAGGTAGCTTTTTTTCCTTGGACCTAAGCAATGGGATATTGTCCCCTTGCCCTTCCCCCCTTCTTTTTCCCTATTACTTATCAGCATGCACACTGGTTCACACTGTGGGTCTGCCAGGGAAGTGTGAGGAATAGGATACTCTGTAATCTACGATCGTCACAATGACTTTGAGGAGCCCAGTTGTCACCTCCCATTTCTGCACACCTCACCCTCTTCCCCACAGTCATAATCCTGGAGCTGTCAGCAACCTGAGTTATTTTCTGGGTAGGGAGAGGGCATTTTGTCATAGAGATGAAAAGTGGTTGAAAAGAATGTAGGCAACAGAGGCCTATAAATGTGTTTTATTGCATTGCAGAGAGGTGCTTCTATGGAGCACATGCTTTTAATTAATGATAGCACCACCTGACACTGGCACTGTTTAGTTCTGGGCATGTCAAAAGCGCAGAGGAACTGAGGAGTTGGAAGAACGAAACAAGTGTTACTACTATAGGCATGTTATCTCAAATATAAAATGTAAAATGTAAGTAGTTTCTAATTAAGGCGAATTATACTTTATTCTAAAACTCTAGAGTGTGTTGTCTTGCAACCGGCAGACGCAGGCTGAAATTCTAGCTGTCATCTGTCACATGTCAACGTGCCCCAGAGCATGGCATACGTACCGATGCATATATCGGTGTATGAAGGTGTGTTTGAATGTGGGTTCAGTGTGAAGCGCTTTGAGTGGTCCGTATGATCAGAAAGAAGGATACATAGGTTAAGTTTATTTACCACTTTTTGAACTCTGCAACAACCTGATCTGCCTACTCCGAACCCTCTATGTATGTTAATGTTAATGCCACGGATTTGTCTTGCTAACTTAATTTCATATTTAAGAGTTTTTCACATTAAAGGACATACAGGATAACACAAATTTTCTGTTTTTTAAATGCATTTTTGGTTTTATTGTAGAAATCAAGGAAAGTGTAACAGAAAAATGTCCAAATGCATGAATATAATATTGGAAATGTCTCCACTAATCTTAAACTCCTATTGTAATGACTTTTATGGGGACCTCATTCTGTGGTTGCAAAAAGCAGTCAGTATTTTACTGGTGAAAATTTAGTTTTACTTCAACATAGCAGCCTATACATTATTTAGAGGAACTTAGCTGTCATGGCATCCAAACAGTCAAAAAAAAAGTGCTATCATGCATGTTAGCATTTAATTTGAATCAGGATTAGCTTTATTGCAAAGACAGTGAATTAGACTTCAGTTTTGTAGCACTCACTGGGTACATATAAATAATGAATATAAATAATCTGTAAGTACAATAAATTAAGGATATAGGGAACAATAAGCGCAATTGGGGACGTTTTTTTTATAAAGAAAGTAAAACAAAAAGAATAGTCCAAAAAGGATTACGTTGATTTGGAGCGAAAACTCTGTAAGAGAGACAGTCTGTGGAAAGAAATTGTCTCTTTGGTGGCTGTGTTTTGAAAGTAGCATTCTGCAGTGTTGAAGGCAGACACTTATACAGTTTGTGTCCAGGTTTTGTGGGGTTTGCAGAGATTTTAGCCGCCCTTTCCTTACCCCAAACTACTAAAAATCTTGGATAGATGAAAGGTCAGCAATCTGATCTTCCCTGATCACAGTTATCTATTGGTCATAATTAATCGCATAAAGTAAATGTTACATATTTACTAGAAGCAGCAGATATTGTCCACTAACATGAAAAAGTCATATCTGATGTAAAAGAAAGAATTTATTTAATTTAGAAACTTTATGCTCCAAAACAACAGCTGTTTCTTGCAGACTACAGCTCATCTTTTAGCTCTCCATAGTGTGCATTGCACTCTTTCCTTAGCTTTGGTTTGTTTCTTCCATTAAATTCAGGATTCCAACTAATTTAGATAGAAAACATTTAAAGCTATTTTGAATGACTTCATGAACTGTTTTATAACTAGGATCAGTGAGAATGTTCATATAAACAAAGTTAAATAACCTTTCTTGCTTCAAGAAAACATATTGAATTGATCCTATATAAATAAACTGAATTAATTTGAATTATATTTCGATTCATTGGTCGAAAAGCTTCTCAAACTGCAGAAATTGAATTACAGAGGTGTTTTTGTTGTAAAGTACTGTTAAAATGTTTCATCATGAAGTCAATAAAAGCAATAGTGTAACTAAAAGTTTACTAATTAAAGTCCTAGATATGATAATCATTTCTCTCATTTACTTTCACCTAGCAGTTTTTATTGTACAACTTTTGCTTGAAATCCATTATTTGACCTTTCTAATACAAGTTGTCCTGAATGTAAGTTATATACGTTTCATTTTCTTTCGGCTGTCATTTGGCTCTAGTGGACACTAGTCTTATTATCATAAACTAATACGTTTCGAGAGCACAAAGTTGGAATACAATGGGACTGCTGAATGTCGGAGAAATTATAAAAAATACATTATATTCAAGTGGGGAGAGCTTACATCAAAGCATCTGCCCCGACATCAAGAGGACAGAGGGCATGCAATATTGACGAGGCAGTTAAAAATTAAGATAAAAAAAAACGAATGAGGGGAAAAAAAAGAGAATCTTTTATAACTCATCATGGAAAAACAATGTTGCTTCACTTTCACGAGAGAACTCTTGAAATATAGATTGGTGGATTTATGACCCGGGATGTCCACCTTGCTTCTCCACGTCTAAAGCCGTCCTTGATATTGGGCAATGTTTTATGAATTGAGAGCGCACGGACGGGTAGGAAGAGTTCCCCGCCCTGAGCTGATTTATTCAAAGCTCAACATTTGATCTCAGATCTTTGACCCGATAGCCTTTGTAAAATAGTTTGATAAAAAGGTACATATACAGCTGAAAAAAATCCACTAAATAATGAAGGTGAAGTCTGTCCCACAGAGCGGGAGACATTTTTTTTAAACAATTAGAAACAGCAAGTCAGTGGGAGGATGCATACAGTAGTCTTTGATGGTAAAAGGTAGGATTTATTGCTGCAAGTGGCTTCTTGTTAAGTGTTCAGACAGTTTGGTGCCTGGTGAGTGATATCAGTGATAGCAATACTGAAATTAGACCCTACCCTCTGTTTCGCACACACAAATACACACACACACACACACACACACACACACACACACACACACACACACACACACACACACACACACACACACACACACACACACACACACACACACAC
>JAVLVB010000990.1:2364906-2378667 GCA_032876305.1 Orestias chungarensis
ATGTTTCAAGTTTTAAAATAAAGAATTTTAAAATATACAATAATTACTGTCCATAAAACATTGTAAAGTTTCCTGTAAGTGACCCGGGGAACCCTCGTACTTCTCTTGAATTTAACATGCTGTCATGATATGTGTTTTTTGTCCCCTGTTAGTTTGCTGTTTAATGTGTTGTAGTTGCTTTGTTTTACTTTGTTATCATTATTTATATTTAGTTATTGTTTTGTTTAGGTTATTTTCTAATTTGTTTGAGTCTTAGTTTTCTCCCTCTCTCTTTCTCCCTGTGTGTGTATGTGTGTGTGTGTTCCCTCATCTGTGTTTTCTCTGTTCTCATCATTCACATCTGTACCAAATAATCTAATTATCTTCTCCACCAATCCAACCCCGGTTCCTATTATTTAAGCTGCATTCATCCACTCACTCACCGCTGGATCGTCTGATTTCCCTCCTCGTCTCTCTGCGTCATTTCTAGCTTTTTCCTCCACGTCTCCCTTTTCGCCTCTTGCTTGCTGAATTCTCTGTCCTGGCTTTTCTCCATCCTCATTTCCCCTGGTCCCGTTCTGGTAGGCACTTTGGTTTTGTTCCCCTGTAGTCTCTGGTTTCCTGTGCTTCCTCCTTTGTGATTATTATTGTTGTTATTTTGTCTATTAGTTTATTTCCCCCTTCCCGTGTTCTTTAGCTGGTTTGTTTATTTTGATTTGTTTTTTCACGTTTGTAGTTCCCGCTTCTCGCTTCAGTTCACTTTGTTTACGTTCCGCATCTCAGTTCTGTTTGTTTACGTTCCGTCTCCGCGTTGTTCCTGTTCCGTTTCCGCTTAGCCTTTGTTCTTGTTCATGTTCTGTTAATTATCCTTCCCCAAAATAAATTCTTTATTTCCGCAATTCCACCTCTGCTTGAGTCATTGATCGCAACCTGACGCATGCATTCCCATTGCAAACACAAACCTCCAGGTATTTTATTGAGGATGTATGTGATATGCTTCCACTAAATACTGAATGATCTTGAAAGGAAAAAACTAAAAAAATTCTCTTCAACAAATAAATAATAATGATGACACCAAAAAGCAGCAATATAAACATATATTAGGACCCAACTGTAACCCTAAACATGCAGCCACAGTTACAGTACAATGCATCAAATCTAAATTTCATGTGTTTGAATGAACTAAATTTAGACTCGCAGAAGTAAAAACACAATTGTTCCAAATTTTTATTTTGGTTCACTGAGAATGAGAACACTGCTCAATTGTTATTTGACATTCAGGGCAAGGATAAATAAAACTAAACCTTACATAAAGTGTAAGATTTAAATTGTCAAGTCACTTTTGTGAGAGCGCAAAGAAAGTGTTTTTGTTTTGATGTCATCATAGTTGCATTTTGATGTTCAGAGTTTAAATTCTATCTGTGTTTGAGATTAGTTTCTTCACAAATATATCTCAAATATTTTTTTTACAATACCAAAAAAACTATCAGTGAACTAATTGTGTGGCTCATCTGCCCTGATTTTACACTTAGGCAAGCTGAATTTGAAATATCAATACAAACATCTTAACTGGCTTTAGAAATGTAACCAAAGAAACCATAGAAAAACAAAACTTTTGGTCTGTTGATGGTACCTCCATTAATGAAACCAAAGCTAAATAGAGGGGATGTCAGTCACAGCAAATAATTGTGTCCTCAAGAAAGGTTAAACTCTTATATGACTCTTGCAGATATGAGCATACTCAGTCAGGACCAGTTTTGCAGTTGCATTTTTAGGTAGCGTCCAAGTCTATAAACACGCAGTACAGAAGTTATTTAGTATGTGCAGCCAACATGCTGTGTGCATATAAATTCTGCGAGGGTGGAATCGTCTTAATCTGTAACATTTGATTCCCTCAGAAGGTGGCAGATAGAAAAGCAGTTATCCGGCAGCCGAAGCTGGGAATGAAGATCATGTATTTTTAATGAGTGTGTGGTAGCATCTGACATCGAGAAGAGCTTAATATCTATGTAATATTTAGTTCCTCTTAAAGCCACAAATGAAATGAACAAATATTTTGGGCTGGGAAGCAAACACCAGTGGTGGGATTGAGGGAGTCTTGTGAGAAAGCAGGGTTCGGCTGATTGCGACCTTTAAACGGTTTTCTGTGACACAACAGGGAAGCTATACTTGTTTGGTTACATTTTACAGAAAAGATGGGTCAAATGCATAAAACAGAAAGATCATGTTTTGCTAAATTTAATGTTATTATGTCAAGGCTTTTAGGTATTAACAGAAATATTAGAAATTGTATTATATAATGGTGGATAGTATCATATTTAAAAAGCAATAAGGCAAGGCTTTGTATTCACAAATATGTCTTTAAATTAGCACGTTTTAAACAAACCACATTCCCTTTTGCTTATCCATTATCTTTTAAAACCCGTTTCAACATATTTATAGTAAGTGTAAGTAAGAAATTGGATTTGGGCCCTATAGTTTTACTGACAAGAAGTTGACGATACACCTGTAGACCACATCAAGTATGTTGAGCTATCAGGTTTAGACTAGACCTGGAGGAATTGTATTGAACACAAAACTAAAGTTTGTAACCTGCTATTAGGACAGTTCAGATCCTGCAGGATGAAGTAAAGTTTGACCGCATTGTCTACGGATCTGTTGGGTCTGTTGTAAACTGCAGCAGTCCAGAAGGGGAGCAGTGATGGTCTTGCGGTGGAAGAGGAGCAGACACAAAAATGTCTTCATGACTACAAATGCCAGCGACACAGGCCTGTGGTCATTGATTCCAGTTATCTGTGATAATATTAGTCTTTGATTGCTTCTTAGCATTTGTTTAATTGTCTTATGCTGTTTAGGTGCTCATACACACCATCCTTACTTGCCTTAATTCCCAATTCCCTTTCAGAACTTTTAAATTCTTTTATTTTGTATAAAAAAACATTAAAAAAAAAAATAAGGTACTGAAAAGCACCCTGTTCATATTAGTAGTTACTAGTAATGATTACTAGTATGATGTTCTACCCTAATTAAAAGCTAAACCTTGTTTGACGACACCATGGGGAAGGAATGTTAGAACTGGCAAAAACTTTCTGCGAGCTATCCTTCAAGCTGCCTCATTTCCCCTCTATTCTGTGACTGCATGAAGAGATCTGGATAGATATACTGGCAGGATTACTCCAAGCAGAACCAACTTTGAAGGCAGATTTCCACAAATGGTTTTAGACATTTTAATATGTTCACTGTCTTAAATGTTTTCAGTTTAAATTAGTTCCATAAGTAAACCCCTCTATTTAAAATATTTAAAAATCTGTTTTAATATTATGGTTTAAATTATGATTTTTTTGCACTTATTTAACTGCTATTTTCTCCATATCAGGCAGATCATCTGATGGTGAGACACACAGATAAATTGTGAACAGGCTTAAAGATGAAAGAAAGGTTATGGCTGCTGCAGGAAAGAAACCAGGAGCTAAGAATGTTACAGGAAGAGCTTAGGACAGCAGGCAAAGAAAGATGGGAATACATGTGCTTAAGGCCAGGCTTCATTTGGAAATCCATTGGTGGTTCTATCCACACCAAAATTATTCATTATAAAATTAAGTTTACAGTGAAGCAGAACAAACCCAAAGCATGTGTGTTGTGTCAGAGTAACCTTGTTTTTTTACTTCTTTTTAGAACTGCAGTACTGGGAATGATTGAGAACCTCTGGAGCTCTGCATGTTAAAACATTGGAAGACTTAAAAAAATAAATAAAAAATAAATAAAACCCTACTACTTTCATTGTCCAACAGCAAAAAAGTTTATTCATAGAGCACTTTATATAAAACATTATCAATGGAAAGAAATACAAAAGGACGCAATGTAGCTCAGTAAAAAAAGTAAAAAATAAACCTTAAGCAAAATTAAAAGGTGCATTCTGAGAGATTGATTAATTAGTGCAATGTAGATAATTCAGGGTATGGAGGGACAGGGCTGCAGGACAGGGGGAAGGACCCATGTCTCTGACCCATATACAGGAAGCAACACAGAAGAACACTTAGTTTCAGTAAAAGTAGATTTATTGTGAAAATTTTTATTTACAGTGATAACGTGAAATGAGCACGGAGGGATCTTCTGGACAGGAACAGAGGAATCTGTGGTGCGGGGAACCGAGAGCTCTACAGGAAGACGGCCAGGTGACGGGTAGAGGAGGGGTGAAATATTGTTAGGAGTGAGTCTTACTTTGCAGAGTGAGGAGAACTGCAGAGGAGATGTAGTCTGTCAATGGAGATCTTCTTCTAGAAGAGTTATTGTTATCTTGCTGGTTGTTGATTGTAATCAAGGAGTTGTTCACAAAGTAGATGAGTCTCTGGAACTGGGTACCTGGAGCACACACGAGAGGAATTACTAGGGACTCGAGTGGAGGATAAAAAACCCCCACAAGTAATCATCAAAAGGCAGAAAGGAACCACAGAAGGGCTTATTTGTACCGTTACAGGTTACACTCAGGCAAAGAGTGACTGCAGAGCCACTCTCTTTATCTTCCACAGCCTCATTAATGGGATTGGCAGCACCTGGGCACCCAGGAACTGCCAGCTTAGCAACTCCAATACTAAACTGCCCCCAACACACCCCCTGGTGAGACAAAAAGGATGGACAACACACACAACCTGCCAAAAGACTCAATTTCCTGACAATTCCAAGGTTGGTCCATAAAACATAGAAAACATAGGACTGGTAGTGACGTGAAGGAAGTCAGCAATTAAGAAGATCCAACAGTTGAAAGGAGCCTAGGTATGGAAGGTCAATGTGGGAACTTTAATCCAAACATGCTGAGGAACAGGAAGCAAGTGAAGGTTTCTGAGGACAGGGTTTATATGATCCCTTGAGCAAAGATATAAAGAGTTCTGGATTTGCTGAAGCAGATTTGCTTGGTGTTTTCCTGCTGCTGCACACCTGTTTTAAAAAAAGGATGATCAACAGGCAATTGTCAATGTGGTGATGCAATTGTATGAATCAGGTGTGCTGAAGTGAGGAAACATCTAAAACATGCAGTACAGTGGGACTGTTGGGGACCACTGCCTTAGAGAACAGTAAAATGTTTTTCAAATTAGAAAGTGATAAATGCTTGAATTCAGCATCAGAGCTTACATACAGCTTGTTTTAATACAACCATTGTACTTTTAATTGTAATTATTATTTAAACTGGTGCTCTGCAATAAATTGTTAATGTTGCTTAGTAGTTTATTTGTGTAAAAGAAAAATGTACCTCCAAAATCACAGAATTGGTTTTCTCTCCAGGGGCATAGGAAGATATGATGCCATGCAAAAATACAGCAATGGGATCAACATACAACACATTTGACACTGTAGAATGCACAGTTGCTTCACCAGATAGTGCAGGCTGCTACACTTACTTTTCATGTAAAAAAAAATGCCACTGAATGAATACTGCAGCTTCTACTCACTTAGAAAAACATAGAATTGTGCCACTGCCACAAAACTGTGACTCAAAGTTTGCAGTGGTGAGCTACACATAAAATGATGTAATATCTCCCAAAGACATGCAGACCTTGGTTCTAAAACAGATAACTGAAACTGACAGCATATTTTACTTTCTAAAGAACATCTGTAATAATTTTCTGACCTCTGTGTTCAATGTTTTGAAAAGTGAGTTGGTCAAACGTGATGTCTCTAATAGCCTGATAGGGTTAAAACAACAAATAATATGACATGTTAAAAAAACTGATCAGCACAACCTAATACAGAAAAAAACAAACATCTTGATGATTTTGCTTGACTTGCTTGACTCCTACAGCAATCCACACACATTTCTCTTCTCAGTTAACAACTGAGTTATATGTTATCAGCTGTGATGTAATCTCTATTTAAAAGGAGCTACAAGGCATTAAATTGTAATTCCAAGATGAATCCTTGACCCCTTGAAAATGACAAAAATAAATAAACAAATATTTAAAGCAGTGCCATGAAAAAACAAAAACAAAAAACAAAACATTTTCTCCAGACGCCATTGATCCCAGTATACACACCCTACTGTGCAAAGAAACACATAGTTCACAGAGTTTAAAAGCTCGATATTCCATAAGAAAACCCTAATTTGCACAATTGTAAACCTAAGTAAAATATGTATTTTAAGTTCCTTGTATGTGTATTAAGCTATGATACAGCAGTTTATTATAACCCACTATAAACTAATTAAGCTAAATTAGTTTTTTTGTATTTGGTCAAAACAGTGATCAGTACAAGTCAAGCAGCCAACTGTGTCATTTGCTTATATGCCAAGAAAGTTTTTTTTTTAGTACTTTGTCCAAGATGAAATGGCTGAAACAGTTGCAGAGCCACTGAGCTTTACAAATTCCTTATCAGAATAAGCACAAAATGCATAACCTTTAAAACAAAGGGCCTCTTGCTTTGCCTCAGGCTGCAGTTGCCACTTTGCTTTCTTTTCAAAAAAGCAAACATACATAAAAAGGATGCATGTTCAGATGAAGAAGCAGAACATTGGTGACAAGTCAACAGTCTGACAGACACATAGGGTTGCTGATAGCATTCTATTTACATCTCTGGGTTATGCATTTACACATCAAACATTTGCTAGGTTTATTTTAAAGCTCTGTATTTTCATAAGACGACCTCTGTTGCCAAGAAAAAAAGAAACAATGAAATAAAGAGCAACCAAGTCTTGTAAGCATATTTGCACACAGCATTTACACGCACACAAGAGCACAAAGGAAAGTCTACTTCAGTGGAGGCAAAATGTGCTCGGAATATTCAAAGGAAAATATACACAAAACAAAATACACATGCAAATACAGTTTTGATTACTGATTGTTTTGATAAGTCTTATCCTATCATTACAGGAGGCTATGATGGTTTGTTTGGAATCTGAGAACTGTACATTCGTCATTCTGCTTTTCTAAAAGTTTTACTCAAAAACATGCTCTTAATCTGATTGCATCTGTTCAAAGTTGTTTGAAATCAAACTTTAGCTTGTGGAAGTTTTGTACTCAAAGTGGCTTACAACATCAACAGTGATGGAGTTTAGGGTCCTCCAAAGAACGGTTAAAGATAACAGTAGAATTGGGACCGAATCCAACAACCAATAACTGGAACACTGAGCAGTAGGTCACATACCAATATAAATGCTCTTTCTTTTCCAAGAGTTGTTGTTCTCCCCTTAAAGCACCTGTCAGTTTTAATTGTGCTTATAAGACATCTGCTCATATATTTTTATTTTCACAATCGCACCCTTGTGGAAGTGAATCGTGAAGAGTAATTTCTATCACAAGTCATCGACTGAGCACCAGGAAAACATTGAATGATTCTATTTTGAATTCATGTCTTTCGATTATATGCAGGTTAGAGCTAGTCTCAGTCATGTTGTATGTTCCTAATAAATAGTTTGAGATATGTTTCAGGAACCCCGTTTAATGGGATTTAAGGATGTTGAGGTTATGGAAATTCTTTATATTCTTTGTCATTTTTTGTTATATCAAGAAATTCATGAAGCGCAGTTCTGTTTGTACCTGACAATGTGATAACAGGGATATTACAGTATTTGTCTAATATCAATGTAAAATTATTTGGTGGAGAAAACCAATAATATTTTACATCTTTTAAACATCCAAAACTGTAATCATGCATAGAATCAAGCTTTAGGTTGACTGAATATTTTCTGGTTCATTCTGCTTGTGTGCGTGGGAGGTATTTCTTAAATTCTAGCAAGATCAATAAGGTTTTTTGTTAGCCTGAACAGCATGTATTGATGCAGGAGCTTGTATGTCATACAAAAATTACTTTTTATTATTGACCAATGTAAAGACAGAGCTTAATTTTTGACTAAGTTTCAAGACTCATAAAAAGGTGTTGGTGATCTGTTGTTTATTGCATGCATAGTTGATCTTAAATAATAAAAACAAAAGAATTATCTGATAGAATTCCTGCATTTTATTTACAGGAAAACACGCTTTGCGGGCATCGATCTAGAGCTAGTGTATCCGGAGGCAAAAATGTCTTTATCGTATTTCACCTAAGCAACCCTTTCATCTTACTTACAGTATTGACAGCTGAGAGGAGGAGAGAAAGAGACATGAAGAGAGGGAGTCAGTAAACAACTAACCCTGATCACTTCATTTAGGCTCTTGTAATGTCTGTCAAGAGGCCACCTTATGTGCCTAGAATGGTCCAAAGAGTACATAAAAAAGTATTAGGAATTCTCATCAAATAAAACACAGCCACATATCCACTTATGTAACTTTTGTGTAAAAATAAATTATATATATATATATATATATATATATATATATATATATATATATATATATATATATATATATATATATATATATATATATATGTATAATTTGGTTCTGCAACACATCCACATACCTCCAGGCAATGTGTTCTGCAACACATCCAGGCAATGTGTTATCAAAATATTGCAAGACCTATTTAGGTCAGTAAGCATTAGCACATCTCACTTCCAGACACAAAGTGCTCCTTCGAATCCTTGGAGCAGCCTGCAAGTCATGTACTGGAGACATAGGAGACAGCTGTATTGTTCATAGAGCTGCATCCTCCTTTTAACCCGCATTTATTAGCCACACAAAGCAACATAAGAGACTTTCCACATCCAAAGCTGTCAAAGGAAGTGAGCAGTGACCATTTTATGACCTGTGGCTACGTGGGGACAAACCGAGCCTCTAGAAAAGAATCTGCAAGGGGGTCCTCTACATATTTTAATGATTTCAGTTATTCATTTCTTACTACAGGATAACAAGAGTACTGCCTAACAGGGACTTAACACTTTTGCGATTGCATGGTTTGCTGTCATTACCATGGCTTAGAGAGGTCCATAGTTTAATTGGCAGATAGCGAGTTTGGAAGCAGAGGTAATAGGTGCTGATGGAGCTTGTGCTGCATGAAGACTCAGTCCTTTACAGGTACAAAAGTGCTGAAGATCGCAAAGGCATCAGGCTGTGCTGCTCGATGCTAACAACTGTTGGCAAAGAAGGGGAGTAAGTCTTCAGAAGTAGGAAGTGTCTGGCTCTGCCTGCCCATCGGTGGGTCTGTTCATCCTGCGGTGCTTCACCACTGTCAATTTCAGTTCACATTAAAACGTAATCATTCATGCTGGAATCACAGCAACCCCGCCTCTGTCGTGACGGTCAAATGCAAGGTAGAACAAAGCATGGGAAGATTTTAAAGAGAGTTTTAGTGGGATACTCATCTGCAACATTAAAACAACGCGAGGAGCAAATTAGATGAGAACAATTTGCACGGTTGCTTACAGAAAACTGACAGAAAACAAAACAAAGGCTCACTTTGTTTGCACTTTCAAACCCCAAATGCAATTCATAACAGATATTATAATTGTGGTGGCTGGTTTGGCACCTAGAGGGCATTAGATGCAGGCAATCATAGGTTTGATCCAAAGTGAATTGATATTTATTACTGTCTGGGCTTTCTTTTAAAAAAACAAAAAAAACAAAAAATCATTGGTAACTTGTTTTTTGGTTTGACAGAAGTGCCCTTCAACAGGTATTCAAGTGGCAAAGCTCCATGAGGCTGTTGTTATTCTAGGCTTAGTAAGTAATGAAACAGTCCTTTATCTAGCAGTCTTTTATCTTGTGGAAAGCAAAAACACAGATGCAAACTTTAGTATTGGAAGGAAAACAGGTTTGTTTGCCATTGTTAATTAATGGGGGGGAACTATGGGGAATAGGAGGGTTATGTTTTTGCCAAAGTTCTGCAAGAAAACTTTGGGTCCACATGGATTCCTAGAGAGCAAAGCCACTGGGATAGTTCAAGGAATCAAGGAATCTTTATTTGTCATCACATCACATGTGGTACATGAGGTGGGACGAAATTCTAATCCCCCGGTGCAGTTTACACCCTGATAGCAATTTTAAATAATGTAATAGAATATAGGAATATATTGATATATAGTTGATGTATTTATACCTTTATTTTCTTCAATTTTATGGTTTTCTGCAGGTAAGTTCTATTCTACATAATTACTCTGAAAATTGTATTAACTTTTTGGATAACAATGAACATCCTCAGTCTCTGTTTCAAGAAAGCGAACATTTTATAATACTGATTTAATTTATGAATAATTCTGTAGGGTGTTCCATAGGGTGACTCTTTTCTTTTTAGAAATGGTGAATTCTGACTAATTTTCTCATAGAAAATTGCTATGAGCATGACAAAAATTTCATCCAAATTTCTTGAATAAAGAGTGAATGAAAAACAGAAACTTTTTTATTGGGTTTCAACTAAAATGACGGGATCTGCTGCTGATATGTTGTTTCCCGCTACCACAGGACACATTTATAGAAACATTGTCTGCTCCATTTATCAACCCACCAGAGCTGTTTTTAGGAGGGTTACCTTAATGTCATGACTGATGGTGTAATTCAGAATATGTAAATCTTTGATTTATACAGCTCCAACTCTCAGGAGAACAAAGCAGCTGTGGGCCAGGGAAAGATTTGACAGTGCAGCCTGGATACAATGTATTCACTCAGTGTGTTTGAAAAGGTCATTTATGATGGGCACAGGCCCCTTTGGTTAAAACGCCAATATCTCTTTATAGGGCAAGCGGCTTTGAGCCAGTCCCTGCTGCGCCTCGCTGTCAAACCCTGGTTTGCTTCATTTTCCACACAATTTCAAACAATATCTCACACATCAACCCGTAGCTACTCGGATATAAAAGACCAAGAGCTGTGAAGAGGAGTGGAAAAGGGCATCTGCAACGTAAATGTTGATGGGATGTTCAGTTCTGCTACAACCTCATTTCCATAGTGCATTGTGTTTGAAGAGCAATGAAGTACATTCCTATACAAAGTTGTTTATGTTATTTTAGCACACAGCGGTCTGAGAAGGGCTTTTTCACATCATCAGACATTTGTCATGGTGAACGGTGTAGTATTAAATTACTTCAAGCAGTGTTAATGTTAAATGATCAGTTTACATAATCTAAATCAATTCAAAGGAACATTTCTCCACTTTTCCTGAAGAAATCAATTATATATATAAAACAAAATCTGATTTCTGTTGACTTATCAGGATTTGGAAATTTGGCAATTCATAAACAACCAAAAATAAAGAAACCTTGAACTAAGAATTTAAGTTGACATTTATGAGTCTAACATTCACCCTTTAATACTTCTCAACTGAATAATTAACAGTAACAAACAATTAACACTACATTAATTCTCTACAAAACTACTGGCCATGAAGTAAGAGTGACCATAGTGAGTATTGGTAATGATTGAAGAGCAGAGTAAATGTAAATATATGTTTGTTCCTTCATTTACCTGAAAACCTTTAAACTTTCGGATTTTAACTGGAAGCAGGGAAATTTAATAATTTAAAACAGAAATAATGGCATCATGTAAAATAGTTCCCACACCTATTGGACAGTTATTCTAATTTAAAGGTGGCTTGCTTTTTTTGTGCTGCTAAATGAAACAAAATCAAACAGTTAATTTATTTTAAAAAGGCCATGCAGAAAAAAAGATGTGCTGAAAAATAAACACCATTTCGAATACCTGTAAAAAAATGAATCTGTATTCAAACAGCTAGAGACGCATCAGAGCATTTTAATCTTAACTGAAGGCCTAGACCAATCACTATCAGGTTAAAAAAGAATGGCTCTGTTTTTCACCGGCAGTTGGATAGAAGTCTCATGATGGATGAAGAGGAGCAAACTGCTGCCTTCAGAAAGAAAGATGCGGGAAATAGTGTTTTTTTTTCCAGTGATGTCGATCATTGCTGTAATATCCATATACCTTCCTAACCAGGAATGTGTTCTGTCCTTGTTTTACCTTCAAAAAATTAAAACCTCGGAGTAGTGCGATCGTAAAACATGTCGACACAATGCGTTCCACTTCCAAAAGTCAATCAACATAACTCAGAATAATTAAGTCTCTGAACAAAACAGCCTCATCTTATTAGCCCATTGTGACGATTCATAACCCAGACCAGCTCTGCTATTAATTCATTATTTAGTGAAAATTACGAGAAACAAGAATGGGAAAATTAATTTCCTCTTTAATTTAATAGGTTAATAATAAGCTTCTGTTTTTCCATTCAAAAGTTGTTTTGGTTCATTGAATTATTTGTGAGCTTTTGATTTGGAAAAAACGTGAAGCATGTGTTATTTTAGAAAAGTTTTTTTCTGTGCTGTTTATTTCTATTTGGTAGAAATTTTGGAGAAGGGAAATTTTATTATATTATATTATTAGGACATGGAGATCTTTTTTTCTGATGCTCTTTGCCAGTTGGTCCTCTTTGTTTAAAGTTTAGGGATTTGGGTTTTGCCACGTAAGAAGCATTGACAAAAAAAACTGCAAACTGATTATACCTGCTTACCTTTGTGGAAGTATTTTATTGTAACGCATTCTAAGTTCCATGCAAGTCCAATGCTCAAACAGTGCTAGCAACATGAACATTTAAACACCTTACTTTTTATAGTGTAATGATTATACAATGAACAATGGTCATTAATTTTTACAACTGGTTGCACTTGTTTAAAATTTGGTTAAAGCTCTCTTTGCAGCTTCCATCTTCCAATTGTTGGCAGAACTCAACCCTTAGGGATGCTGCCACCACCATGCTTGATATTTAAAAGGGTTCTTACTTTGACTTCAACAAACCTTGTTGTCGTTGTATTAAAAAATGCTTAATTCTTAAGAATGCATTTGAGTATCGGTATGGAAAACTTTAGATTTTAGCTGTGTTTGAAGATATCATATCTAAAACATGGGGAGCACTCAGTTGTTATGCTATGTCTTATTTTATTCAGCCTTCTGTCCTCTTGGATTGTTTGGGTCAGATGGGTGACACTTGGACACAGTCGGGTCCACAGAGAAAACAAAGAACTTCAACCATCTTGAAAGAAGAGAGCACAATTCGGATTGGAAAAACATTGTGTTTTTTCTTTAACCCATGTTTATGTATTTATCACAATGTTACTGAAGGTGTATGTGTGTAAACATTGTATATAACAAACTTTTTTTAACTTGTAAATGTTTGATTTGTTAGTATTTTCATTACAAAATATTTTCATAATTATGTGATATCCATGTCCATGTTAAGTACAATTTTAATCAGCATAGTCTAACCTTTTTTGGGCATACTCAAATTACTTTTAATCCATAAAAAACTTTTAATTATACAATACAAATAATAATATATTCAAAGATGTGCTTAATGCCCATTGCAGACCAGTTTAAAGGGAAATTTAACATTTGCAAGACATTATCTAATACAATGTTTTTTTATTTTACATTATATAGTGGTTATGAACTACACTGGTCAAAAAAAACAAAACACTTAAACAACACAATATAACCTCTTTGGAATCAAACTGTCCACTTAGGAAGAAACACTGTTTGACAATCAATTTCACATGCTGTTGTGCAAATGGAATAGAAAACAGGGTGAAATCTTTGCCAATTAGCAAGACACTCTCAATAAAGGAGTGGTTCTGCAGGTAGGGACCACAGACCATTTCTCAGTACCTATATTTTCTGGCTGATGTCTTGGTGTGTTTTAAATGTTGGTGGCGCTTTCACACTTATGGTAGCATGAGATGGACTGTACAACCCACACAAGTGGCTCAGGTAGTGCAGCACATCCAGGATGGCACATCAATGCGAGCTGTGGCCAGAAGGTTTGCTGTGTCTGTCAGCATAGCGTCCAGAGCCTGGACCAGGAGACAGGCCAATACACCAGAGGTAATCTGACTGATGATGTTATATATATATATATATA
>JAVLVB010000990.1:2378767-2389227 GCA_032876305.1 Orestias chungarensis
CCTAGATGAAAACATTGAAGCTATGGACCTACCTGCCCGTTCCCCAGACCTGAATCCGATTGAGTATACCTGGGAAATTATGTCTCGCTCCATTGCACCACAGACTGTCCAGGGACAGTGGCATGCTTTAGTCCAGGTCTGGGAGCAGATCCCTCAGGAAACCATCCGCCCTCTCATCAGTAGCCTTCCCAGGCCTTGTAGGGAGTCCATTGCGGCACATGGAAGCCACACACACAATACCGAGCCTAATTTTGACTTGTTTTAAGGACATTACAACAAAGTTGGATCAGCCGTTAGTGTGTTTTTCCAGTTTATTTTGTGTGGGACTCCAAATCCAGGCTTCCATTGGTAAATACATTTGAATTCCATTAAGGATTTTTGTGTGACTTTCCTGTCAGCACATTCAGCTTTTTACAGAACAAAGTATTCAATGAGAATGTAGGATGTGTTATTTGAGTGTTCCCTTTATTTTATGAGCACTATACATTGTCACATTTACTTTACTACTTTGGTTATCTTTTAGTAAAAAAAAGTATTTTGCAAAAACAGCAAAGACTCAGAAACTTTGTAGGCATCTATTAGCATATCTTGTAGAAGTTATTTACAGTTTAAACACAACTTTTGAGTTGCTATTGGTATTTTATAAAAATTCAGAGTGTTACATGTGTTAAAACTTGAAATTCCGAAATGATCAGTTGGAATTAAATCATTCACCCAATCACCAAAAACAAAGATTATGTTGTTGTGTTGCCTCACAGCAGTTGTTCTTTGTTCTTTCATGATCAGCCCTATGACTGTAATTCAATATGTCGTTAGGCCCTTCTGCTGGATGAAACACTATTGCACTGCTGCTAGTGTAACCTCAAGTCAATAGAATCTTCTTCCCTTTCAAACATTGCATCATATGCAAATCTGGAAGCCCCACACGTCCTGGGTGAAAAAATGGGCAGTGGATGTCAAGATGGAAAAAAAACAACTGTATTTGAAGATAAAGGAAACAAAGAGGGAAACTGGAAATGTAAAGCAACAGAGATGGAAAAATACTGTTATAAAAGTGTGATGTGAATGTGAATGGATAGAAATATGAAAAACAGCATTTGCATTGACCTTGAGTGCATCTCTGAAGGTGTGCACTGCTATGTTGATGGGCTCCGAATTTTAAGTCCTGGCAATGCTATTCGAGCCATTCTCTGTTGTGAAAGATCATCAGGTTTTATTTTTAAATATGAAAATCATCTTTGATTACTAAGACAACAGGTGTTCTGTTAACCTGTAGGTTAAAATTATTTGGCAATACTAATTCAATGGGCAACATAACATTCATACCTTTGAACCGTTACAACATTTTGTTATATTACAGCCACAACCATCAATAACTTTGAATAGGATTTTCTGTCACTCACCTACACAAAGTAGTCTATGCTCATGAATTACAAGGTAAAAGGTAGAGGTAAAAATTAGGTTGGATTTGGATTTAGACTTTTTTGGTTGTCATGTCAACAGATTGTACCACTCATGGGCCTTCTCTACAATCTCTAATGAGCTCTATATTCAATTTTTTGCATGGTGGAATAAACAGTGCGCCAAAAATTGTTTATATTTGTATTTTCTAATAATTCTGAACTGTTTAAATGGTTAGTTTCAAAATAGAACAGCAGCTTTATAAAAAAGGAAAAGGACGAAACTATGTTTTTTTCCAACTTTATTAAGAGTTATTCATATTTATTTGCCTGTGAGTAAGTCTTTATAAAAAAATAAATAAATTGCTTTCACAAAACGCACACCATGTTTGCATCTTATGTGTTATTTTCCAGCAACACGGTGTTCATTTGGCTCTTGGAAACTGCCAGCGCAACAGAAGGGGATGCATCAGATCCAAAATAAATGCTATTAAACAGGAATTTTTTGTTACAAAAGCTGACAAAGCTGATCAAGTGTGTAATGAGTAAATTAATTAGCAAACTGTCTGAAAGTGGGAACTCGGTGAGATCAGCCTAAGTTGGAGAAGAGGCTTTTGCTGCCTACCAGCTTTGCATGAGACCCGTGAGCAGCGATTGCAGCCGAGGTGAGGGATAAGAAAATCAGAATTTCAATTACAAAAGGGCAATTGTTTTTTATCTCGAGTGCAAGTTAATGAAGCTAATTAGTCTTTGCAGCATGAGCCCTCTGGCACGTCAGATAATCGCCGGAGGCTCAGATAGTGCCAGTCAATTTTTGGCTTAATGCGGTGAGGGGGCAAAACAAACAGGTTCTTATCATCCCGGGAGACATTACACTTGGGATTTACATTAACTTCAAGACCTCTTTCACCTTCCCAGGTAATTTATTGGTCAATTACATGAGACATCTACTGCATAATATTGATTACTGAAAATACTTGCTGAGGCATAGGTAAGCCTGGCCAAGGTTTCTTTTATTTAGCTTCTAAATGGATGCAGGAAATCAGATCATCTAAACACCTGATGCTGCAGAAAGATAAGTATTTTGATCTTATCTAATCAATAAATAAATTAATAAACTGTGCATTAATAATATATTAAATTATACTCAACTGTGTATAAGTGTAATGTGGCTGAAACAGATATTTTAATGATAACTCCATGGTGTAAACTTAAAATGCTAAACCCTTTGTTCTTTCGAAAAGCATTTACTTAGTAACTTGGAAATGTATTTTGTGGACAAATTAATTTGGATATTTTTTGGTATTATCAAAACAGGTTGAGGTTTATTAAGATTTAAAGTGAGGATGTACAGCACATCTGTGGAACATGCGGACATACAACAGGCACAGAGCATAGAATTTTGCGAACACTTAAAAACACCAGATAAAAAAAAGAAAAAAAAGTTTTGGGAATGAAAGACGTCAAAAAAAAGTTGCATGCTTGATATTTTAAAAGAAAAAAATATATAGCAAGAACACTCATTTGATTTAACTTAGCAGCATCACCATCGTCAAAAAAACATCATCCTCAAACAACAAGAACATATAATATCAATGTAAGTACATGTATTGACAGAATATATATATATATATATATATATATATATATTTTAAATAATGGTACATTGAATTGTGAAAAACAAACATTGAATGTTGAACCACACAGATACAGATCTTAAATAAAAATCTGGATGATTTTAACTGTCAATTTAAAAATGGGTCCTTAGCAAAACAACTTTCTAAAATGTATGATACAATCAGCACAGAAACCAGCTGTCCTCCATGGACATCTTTGTCCCCCAACATATGTCTTACAGAAAACCTGTGGGAAGAAGTCATTTGAGAGGGCTCTAAACTTTATTGAATTTCTTCAGATCAGTTATTAAAATTGAGGAAAAAAACGTATCAACACAAAAATTCAGGTATGTAATTGAAATGATAAACTTTTTTTGTGAAAAGTTTGGATCTGCTGTTCCACTGTTGGTTGCAAAGGAGCTTAATTAGATCAGTACATTTGAGAAAAAAACATTGGTGTACAGAAAATATTGTGTGATGTTTACTAATGCAGTAACACAATCTCATGTAACAAAAGAACCAGCTTTAATAATGAGTGCTTTTTTATTTTTAGACCTTGTTTGTTGGACACAGACTGTCAGTGGTGACACATTTATTGCCAACAGTATATATAACTGTAAAAGGAAAACAATCCAGGCAGTCCCTGAACAATGACAACAAGGGATCAGAAATACTGAGGGAGGTGTGGCTGCAGATTAGCTGATTGGAAGTGAATTTAAACAGCTGTAGTGTATATATATATATATATATATATATATATATAAACTAAAACTTATCCAGTCCATCTTTTGTGTCCTCAAAGCAATCCTACACTGTAACTTTACATATGTTCTGCAAACTTAGTCTTTAAGGAATAGTTCAGTGGGTCCAGTCCTCTTTTACTTTTGAGAATTATGTTGTTTCAATGTATCGCCATGCAGAACATACCAAAAAAGAACTATTTGTGTGCACTAAGAAGCTTGTCCATAGTTTCAAGTTTCAGACAGAATGACTCTTTGGTGAGTTTGTAGTTTTTACATTTCTATAAAAACAGTAAATCTGGCACACTGTGTTCAAAGCTTAGACAAGGACATATGTGATGATCGAAGGAATGAAGACAAAGAATAGTGTTACAGCTTGACACAGACAGAAAAAAAATATGCTTAACCACAAGGTCTCTGATAATGGTATTTTGTCATGCAGCAGAATATGAAGGCGACCCAGAAAAATAAGCTCAGAATGAGAACGGTTTAGCCTTCATGCTAGACACAACAAGCATCATTCACGCTCTCCATGGTGCTGAACTGAAACAAGCTCATAGGGTGGTGAATATAACAGCAACAGTCTAATTGCTGCTTTCTCTAATAAACTCACAAATTGTACTGTGTTCTACCCAGCAGGTGAATTTACAATAGGTGTAGTCTACTGCTAGACTTTCATGCTAGATATTAATATTTCCTGTTAATAGTATCAAGGCATCATAAATAATATAATTGTTAGTCAAATACTAAACCTTTTATTCAGGGTTTTTTTTGTGTGCATTTTGTCAGTATTAGAATTTGATAACTGTCTTCAATGTCGTTAAATGTGAATTACTATGGATGCCATGTAATATTGCCTGTTCCAAACCATGCACAAGCAAACTAAACTATTACTTAGAGTCTTTAGGATAGCAGGTGGCCACACACAATATTTTTAACATCAAAATATTAAATTTATAGCTACATTATTGAACAGAGACAGGACTTCTTACTATTTAGGCTGTTTCCGCATATATGAGTCAATGTGAGTGTGGCATAACTAAAGGCTGCTCAGCGCGTCCTGAAGTGCTAATATGTGTGGAATTTTCAGACCACATAACCGGATCACAACAAAATACCTACGTAATAAATTGTTTGGTAGTATTTTAGTTATTTTTAGGAAAATAAAATGCAGCACTATTGGTTTTATAATGTGCCTTTTTTACCAACATAAATACATTATAACCTGACCTATGTTTAAATGTGTGCTTATTTGGATAAAAGGAAGCTATATTCGATCGTGGATCTATTAGTTACAAGATTTAATTGCAATGTTTTTGCTGCTGACAGAGTAGGGTTTAAGTCTGTTTCTTTAGAGTGTTTATTTTATTGCATTTATTTATTTTGTATGACATGCATAAAAGCTACTTAAGGTGATCTAATCTGTCATTTTGTTAAGCTGTCCATTATTGTCTTCCCACACAGATCTTGGCAGCAGTATGTAAAGCATTGTAATTTATAGAAAGTCCCAGAAGTCAGGAGACTTCTTTCAATCATTTATTTTTTACACATTGAAATTGATTTCAACAGAATACTTTTCAATTAAGCTCAATTTATATAAACTCATTTTAAACCAAATGTCATCCCTAGTCAATTTACAGGTTAGCTGGGTTCAGTTTAAATCCATCTTCAAAGAATCCTATTTGTCAAAATCCAGTCCAGTCCAATCAAATTTTTTACTTTACTGATACCAATTTATTATAATCAAAAAGCTGGTTTAATCCTTTAGATGGTGACTTTGGTCCAAAAACACCAAAATATAATTATATAAAATCAGTAACATCACTTAGCCAAAATTACTTCTAGCTTTGTTTGTTCATATTAACACATATTTTGATCAACTGCATTAATCCAAACTCACGCCAGGCGCAGTCATACCCACTATGTATCCTATAAAATGAAATAAGTCCAACCTTCTCTCACCTTCGCTAAGGATTTTTGCTGTTTATTTTATGTAGCTAAGCAGATAAATACCAAGTTATTATAAGAAGATTTAGAGCCTCCAAACAGCAACTTTTGGAAATACCTGAACACTGCCACAGACACCCATCTTCACCTTTTTTTTTGCTTTTCTTTCCAGTGATTTAATTCTAGTCTAAGGAAGCATGATGCTGCCATGGATGAACTTTTTTTTGAACACTAAACGTAATAATTAATTTGTAAAAACCTGATAAGTATATTGTAAAAATGTAAAAATTATGTAAGTTGTATACATTTGATAATGTAATTTTGTAGGTTGAAAACTTTTGGTATATCAATATTAATTAACAATAGCACATTTACAGGAGTTGGTCAGGTTTTACTTCATGTTAGCTCCTCAACATGGATAGATGATGATGCTGCACACTGTGGATAAAATCATTATTACTATGCAAGCTCCAAATGTTGCAGCCTTCCTCACTGTTCAACTGCAGAGTTCTGGTAGACTTCATGCATATACGTTTCATCAACTTAATTGTGTTCAGCATGGAAATGTGACTCAAAGAACAGTAAGCATTTATTAAAAGTTACGTACTTGACCCCTGTGGTGTGGAGCGAAGGCAAAGGAGTAATCATTTACATCCTGCACCTGATTCATGTGGCATGTAAACTCCTATGATAAACTGAAGGTATTTGTATAAACTAAGCAATCCATGGCATTTCCAAACAAATCATATTATTTCATACTTTTTGTACAGTGACCCTTAAAACATAGCTGGATATGGCTTTTCAAATATGAACATTGTATTTGTAACTGAAGCTTTAGACTACTTTGAAATTTAACTTGTGTTTGTTCATTTTTCAAAAGGTGCAATAATAATGGCACTCAGTGCAAATTACACCAAGAAGATTTGGCATATACTAAAATGCGGAAACACTACCGCCACCATCTGGATGAAATTATCACGTTTATGCAACATAAATATCACATTCATACAATATATTACCACGTTTATACAACATACTTATCACTTTATAATGTGATAGTGTTCAAAAAGCATTACACTTCCGTACTGGTCCTAATCCCTATATCCTCTTTTAAAGTTACAAAAATAAAGCTAAGAAAAATATTCCGGCAAAGACACAATTTAACATTAACCTAACCTATATTTTGCATCATGTGCATTTTATAACCACTAAATTGGAGCCTTTTTTACAGAGCTGAGTTTATTATTTTTGCCATAAATCCGATAAGGACTGGGAAAGATTTTAGGATGAAAGCGTAATGCCGTGGATTTGTTGTCTTCCCGCTAAGTGGTGGTGAATCTACTTAAATATTGCTCAAATTAGCCATCTCGGATTAAAGATTGGATGACAGTGGACTTGATTCTAGAACAGGGAACTCATAGTCATGTTTAGAAACTCTTCTGCTTGGCTAAAGGTTTGTGACATGATGCATAATCATGCTGCCATCAGAAGATGTTTACATTCTGGTAGAATATAGAGTAGTATAGTAGTAGTGATAGTAAAGAAAAGTACATCTAGGCCCAAACAGAGCAGAGAAATGATTTCATACTCCACACTGAACTGCACCACCAGCAGGCCTGAACTGTCGATAAAAGGCATGAAGCATCCAGGCTTCCTTGTTGTTTTCACCAAAATATGACTCTGCTGAAGTCTAGACTTACTGGACCAGACAACATTTTCAAAATCTGTGATTGTCAGACTGTGGTATGTCAAATTATAGCTAAGGTTCTTAGCTCTGAAGAAGTACTCAAAGTTTCAAGGCTTAACATTTTGTGCACTTAGAAATTGTATTTTTTCTACCTTCGATGTCTAGCCTCTAATACGATCAAATTATTTTGTCAGCACAGCTGCCAGTTACTGGACATATTCTCTATTTTAAATAATTTAATTTAATAGGCATGTGAAATTTTCAATAGATCCACCCATCATAAGCTCTATGGGTTTTACCTTTAACCCATTCCCTTTCTTTTCTAAGATATAAACATAAAAAAAAGTTTTTATTTAATTTCGTGGAAGGTTGTTTGGACAGTTTTTTTTCTGAAATATTTTAGCTGATCTGGCATTTCTAACTCACATTTTTGAAGAAAGCAGCCCTAACACATCTAACATGGTAATTTGCGCTGACCTTTTCTAGTTGGACAGTTCCTTTTTTAACAGATTTATTTGGCCTGTTTTATGCTTATTCGACAATTACTTTCCAGACAAGAAATTATATAGTGCCCTTGTTAGAGCCCAGAAGACCCTTTACTCGCACTCCACAGTAAAAAGGAAAAGTAAACCTCCTCATCTGGGAGATTTAACTTGAACTTTAGTTAATAGCATATTCATAACACAAGGCAATTCAAAGATTCATGACCAAGACATCTCCTTTATTCCTTTGAATTATTATGTGTTGTTTGTAATATGCATATCTGAGTATGTTAAATAAACAGTTAGCCAGCAGTTTATGTATTCAGTCTAAAAACTGATGCCGGCAAAAAACATCTTAGAAACTAAAAATAGATGAAAAAAACAAGCACAAAAGCAGAGCGCTCCATGGAGATTCAGATTTTCGGCGATAAAGGTCATAACTTGATGAAGCTGCGGCCATGGATTGCTAACACATTGACTTGACAAAGCATCACCTTGTGTTTCTTGTTTTAATACTACCCATCGATTGGCTGACCTTCATCTATATAAATGGACACCAGAGTTAATGTGGCCAACAATGGATTATTCCCGCTTGATTCTGTTTGTCAAAGCTCTCAGAACTCCCGGTTTGTTAATCAATAGTCAAAGCTGCATGGGGACATTTCGACCCAAACCAGATGCAATGAAAAAGAACAAAAAAAAAAATAATGTTTTTACAGCATTTGCTTATGGAGTGGTTTGTTGATCTTTTTCTGAGGTTTCCCACATGTGTAAAAATTCAAAAACATGAAATAGTGACAGGGTGAACCTTGCAAAAGAAAAGCAAGACTGTGTTTTTTTAGACTATTTGTTAAGCACGTTTGCTGTTAAGGTTTTTTTTTTTGTGTGGCACTTGAGGGCTTTATTTAACAGTACATGGTTAGAGAAGGGTCATTCAAAAGATGACCCAGGTCAGGGATCGAACCAAAGAGAACTGTTTTGAGGTCAGAGGCCTAGCATGTTTTTAAAGATATTTTGAAATCTTGGTTTTTTTGTATTTCGTTGGTTCGTCTTGATTTAGCTATTGCCCCTTTTTCCTCCTGAAATAAAGTGTCTTGCGAAAGTAATTTTACCCCTTGAATCTCCTCATATTTTATTCAATTGATACCGTATTAGTTTATGTAATTTCACTTCTACCCTGTGGAGATTTCAGGTTTCCTTTGGAGAAAAGTAGACGAACAACCTGCTTCAAGGAACAAACAAAACATCTGGAGTAAAGATGTAAATCAAGAGTTAGTGGATAAGATTTAAGCAAAGAGAGTAAGGTTGATGCTTTAAGTGAAAAACTCTATTACCTATACTAGCCATAAGACCACAGAACACAGACTCCACATTTCTGGCCTTTATGGAAGTGGCAAGAAGACAATCATTATTTCCACATAGTGGCACAAGAAATATCAGTCAGAAATGTGTTAACTACAGCAACTAAGACCCTGGAAATAAATAATAAGGATGATCTACTTAAGACAAGACTAGACTAAACTGAAACTAAAGTAAAACAGAAAAAACTAACCAACTAAGACTAAACAGTAATAATACATAGAAACAGAAGAAACACAAACAGCCCTGGATCCTGGCAACAGGATTAAGATTGGAATTTTTGCGCTACTTGCAAAATGCCTTTTGGGTTATGGATTGAGCTAATTCTTACTGTGAAACAGAACCTAATAACTAATGGACTTTAAATAAATTAAAATCAGTAAATGATCCACAATCATGGGGGGGTTGTAATTCTTTTAAATTCACATAACTCTTCTTAACTAAATTAATTCTTAAGATAGCTTTGATTAGACCTTTACTTTCTGAGCCTAAAGGTCCTGCCTATACTTAAGTGATATATGTAGTATTTGCTTTCATTTCAGTTGATTGGATTATATTTATTGGTGAGACTATAAAACACTTTGACGCAAACTGGTGCATCTAGAAATAATTTCCTGTAGCCTTGGGTTACGATGAGAACAGGAGGAAGTATGACAAGCCATATATGGAATATGTCTTGTATCTTAATTCATATTTCCTCACTTGAAGCTAAAAGGAAACACAGCATCCCCAGGCTCTGTGTCCCTGGGACATCCTTAGTGATAATTAGCTCTAACCTTGTTTTTCCTGCTCGTACTGTATGTTGTATGTTTGGCACACACGAAAGAGATCCCATCATTGTTGACGTGTATACCAAAAAAACAACAACTGCAAAGCCTCAAGAGGCCAGGGGCCGTAACACCCTTATTGCTCCACTGACATTTACCCATGTTACGCTAACCCGTAAAAAAACAGTTTCTGTTAGGCTTAGGTGACATGGAAACGATGAGCACTGGTAGCTGTCTGGCACCTTTTTTCCCATCCTGTCATCCTGCGTGCTTCTGTATAAAAGGACACTGCGCCAAGCTAGATCTGCATATTTTACTTTACTAATAGAGGAGAATAAGAACAATCCTAGGTTTCTTTTTAATACAGTTGCTAAACTTACGAGAAATGAAAACTCTGTTATGTCACCCATTCCTCCAACTCTTAGCAGTAATGACTTTATGGAATTCTTTATTGATAAAATT
>JAVLVB010000990.1:2389327-2404337 GCA_032876305.1 Orestias chungarensis
TTCCAGAGGAGTGAATGCTGCAAGTCAATGACTCGATGCAATCTGCTGGGGTTCCTTAGATTGGAAACTTTTTCAAATTGATTTGTTAGAATGTATCCTTGATTTTAATTGATTTTTTGTAAAGTGCCTTGAGACGACACCTGTTGTAAATTGGCGCTATATAAATAAACTGATTCTTGATTCTTGATTCTTGATTTCTTATCAGTAAAGAAGGAGTTTTGCTTGTGTATATCCAGCTAGACTTCCAGATCCAGAGTCGGCATGTCAAACAAAATGAATTAATTTGAAAGATTCTTGTTTCAAAAGGAGTTAAGGATCCAGTTATAAGACATGTGATTAGAAGAGGGGAAAATAAGTTATAAATTAATTGTTTCTACTGTTTCCTTCAATGATGTGCCCGCCCAGAGATTTAAAAAAAGGTTTTATTACCATATAGGACAATATTTTATATATTTCTTCTAATCATGCCCATACAATAGCTGACTGAGAACTCCATCCTCCTCCTTTTCCTGATTTATTGTAGAAGTGCTTTCCCAGCAGTTTTTACCAAAGGATAACGCCTTCTGATTCCAGCTTCATTTGGAAAATATCAGCTTTTCTCAGTGGAGAGCTGTATATTTCCCCTTTCCATTTTCTTCAATGAACTACAGTTCTAAAAAGCTTCAGTAATTCCCAGTTTGAGCGTTTGACTGGAAAAAAGATTAAATTGAGTATGATAAAAAAAATAATTGAAAAACAAATAATAATAATAATAATAAAAATGTTATAGTCACCGCTTCCTCAAAAGTCCTTTTGTGGCAGCATGCCAAGATTTGGTTCAAAGCATTAAAACATTGCAAGCAGGCACAACTAGTACTTTAGGTTGGCTGGTACCATTGTTGTTGGTTTTTTCTTTGCAAGCCATTTTAGTCTTAATGTTAGTCTTGTACAAGTTTTAGTTTCCTAAAACTTAAAAGTGTTGTAGTGGTTTAAATATGCAAAATAATGAAAGCACTCATACATTTTAAAATCTTTTATCTAATTATCACTGAAGATATTTAGCCAAATAGTTGCATTCTCCCACACAGTCATATTTTTTCAATATTTGATTGCCTGGGAGGAAGAGTTAGGGTGAGTTGAGTTGGGGGTGGGGGTCAAAAGCGTGGACGTTGAGAGCAGCTAGGTGTGTGCATATTGTTTCTTGTCGGCCTGTAGCAGCTTTGCTAGACATAAATATAGACAAAAAGTACTATTCATGTTTATGCATAGCACTGCAGCATTTCTACACATAACCTAATAGTAAAACACATATAAGGTTAGCATCAAAGCTAACTGTGAAGCCTGAAGTTAAAAAAACGAAACAAAATGAGGTTACTACGAAAATAATCAAAAGGTGATAGTTGAACAAAACTTTATGTAAATAATATTTCAGCAGTAGTTATTGTAACATACACTGGGAAATATCAGGGTTGTAAAACCCTTTAGATTTCTCTTAAGATTTTAGTTTAGATGGTTTTTTTTGTTTGTTTTTTTTGTCCATGGAGCCACTTTGTGCAACGTCCAGCACAATGATAAGTTTTAGCTTGCACCTGTTTAGGCATTCATCTGACTCAAGCACAACAGGGAGACAGGTCAACGATTTTGGACGACCTTTTACCATCCATTAACTCCTCCGTCTAGTGTTGTCTCGTCAAGGAAAACTAACATAACTTGTTGTGTTTTAGTTTTATCTTGTTATTTTACATGGTCATCGTTAATGAAAATAACATTGGGCTGCATTTACGGGTAAGCAGCCTTTGGAGAACAGCTGAAATTCTTGGAGCTAAAGCTGTCAAAGACAATTGCTCACTTTGTGTGTCGCCTCCCAGGAATGAACCTTGAAGTGGGATTGTTTGTTTTTCTTCTTATGCTCTTCATATCTGCTCTGGGTGTCTCTGCTGCTATGAGAGAGTGGAAAAATGAACTGATGATTATACAAAAACAACAAGAGAAAGAGATTTATTTCCTACCACTGGAGCTCAAGGTGAAAGAAATTTGTTTTATAAAGTTTAAATGTAAGTTTAGTTCAAACATCTCTCTGCCTGAAAATAAAACAACAAATGGTAACTGATAATAGGCAGTTTCAATTTTTTTTATGGAATCTTAAATAGGATGTGGAATGTGAAAAATCCAAAAATTCTTGAAAGACAGCCATAAGTTCTGTGAGCAATTTGCCACAAGTAATATGTTGGACTCAACACAGATGCGATTCTGGTTAGCTTGAGACGACAATTTAACCATTTGTCCTTAGAAATTACGTCTTTGTGCTGTAAAACCAAAAAACACCACAGACTATAAAAAGCACACAGTCTATACTAAGACAGGCGGAAGAAAGCCTCAAGCTGCGGTCCACTTTCTTCTGCCATCTTTAAATTTGGAGCGTGCATTGTTTGATGTGATCGCTGATCAATTACTCTCACCTGTGACTTCATTTGAACAATTTTCTGCTTGTATCCACAAAGTTGAATTTTTGTCTACAGAGAGGGGAAGAGTTCGTAGTCATACAAATTACAGTTTCATTCACTTTGTGCTCCCATTTTTTACATTCATACTCACAGACTCACAAATATTTCAGCAAAGTTTTGGACGGAAGAATTTTATTGACACATTAATACGAATACGGAAGTTAGATCTTACTCAATATAAGACTGGCAAAACTGGATTTACCCCCAAAGCACATAGATGTTTGATAAAATAAAATGTTGTTTAAAAACTTTTCCTTAGTGAAATATATGTTATTTACTCACAGATGGATGTTTTAGAAAAAACAATATATCTAATAACCTTCTATTACCTATGATGATTTTCTTCTTATAGCTAATCAAAACTTTAAAATTGAAGAACATTTTCATATATTAATATGTATGGATGAAATTTTGATTTCAAAGGTGGGGGGGACGAGTATTTTTTATCTCTTTGAACTCACCGATTGGTGGTCACGTGGTTCATGTAGCTCCAAATAGGTCCAAACATCTCCGGTGCGAAAACAACTTTTTTCATTTTCCTCCACAACTTTACTTACATAACATGAGAGTATGTCTGCTGTGTTTCATAACGTACAAAAACCTTAACAGAAGTAAAAAATACCTATTATAAAAAGGAAAATATGTTGCTGTATATGTTTTGATTGAAAACCTGGGATGAATGCTTAACTTTTGTAGAAGACATAAAAATGATAATTTTTGCTGCTGGTAGAAGCCCACGCAGGCGTGAAAGGCAGAAAAACAAAAGAAATTAAAGTTCAGAATGTAAGTTGTGATTGAAATTTTAAAACACTGAATCAGATGCACCCGTCTAAACTCGCCAAGCTTTTTATGAGTTAACAAGTTAAAATGCTTAATTAACGAAAACTGGCAATGTAAATTATTACTGTGATACGGAACAGTCAGCTAACGCTTCAAAACAACAAACAAAAAAGTTGAAAGTTCATCAACTTACCGTATAAAACACTCCCGAAAATACAGAGAATGCATTACGTCCAACGCTGGAACTGCTGGTGTTTGGAGCTATTAGCAGCTCCATGTTTCTTTCTATGGAAGTCAATGGGAGTGTCCGAACTCTCTCTCTATGGCCCTCAATGTAACAGTGCGTGAATGAGTGACAGTGGAGACAGCCAATCACACAAGAGATCTAAATACCAGAATGCCATTCAAGTTGCTTGTGGCGGGTCCAAACTCAGAGAAGCGGGCTTCAGCTTGAGCTGTTGTTTTCCGCTCGGTCCTAGTGGTGACAATTTAGGTGTAATGTAGCAGAACATTGTCTTTGGACACTAAATCGGACATTTGAAAAAGTGCAGGGGACATGCACTCTGCCCCCCCCAAAAATTACGTCCGTGTATATATATATATATATATATATATATATATATATATATATATACATGAAACCCGTCAAGAATCTGTGGCAAGACTTAAAAAAAACTGACCTTCGCTAACAAACGTTGACAGTTTTTGATTCAGTTTACAAAAAACTATGTTCATTATATATACCTGCTCTAACTACCTTGTACATGTAACCAGGTGAATTTGTGGATAGAAAGATAGTATAATAAATATCTCCCTGCCTGAAACCCTGGCCACAAGATTTTTTTCTTATCAGTCTAGATCAATTTTACATAAAAACGCTTCAACCTGAAAAAAAAAAAAAAAAAAAAAAGGGCCGCCAACAGCGTGTCTTGACAGGTTGATGTCGTGTTTACTGTGTGAAATATAATGCAATGAGATGTGACTATTAGAATGGCTGTAGCTCTCTTTGATCAGAGCCCACCACAGCACAGAGCTGTCAACAGAGTTTCATGAGTTTTTTATTGGGTCGGAGAACCACAGCTCATCAGGGAAACGGGTAACAGAGAGAGAGATGCTGCCGGGTTCTGGTACACCAGTCTAATGCAGACAGGCTCAATAGCAGTGCTTGTCTCTGCAGTGTTGCTTTAGTTGTCTGACAACCCTGGCCTCCATGTAAATGATGATGAGTACACACAAAACAATGTGTACAATATCGCATTTTATTTGCATTTTGAGATATTTATTATACTAAACCTTTTTTTCCTAATTTCTCCTCAAATTGCTCTTCTAGTGACTGTGGCTCTTTTTCATTCCTGTTTCTTTTCTCTGCTGTTCTCCAATGCGCCACAGCTAGTCAACTTGTACAAAAAAGTGAAAAATAGGATGAACACTGGGATCATTTGTATTGTACAGTCTTTTCAGCAAATCCAACTGGCATTTAGGAGTTTTTGAATTGAAACCTCACAGTTTCCTGGAAGCACACTTAAAGTCAGATAATTAAGATTCAACAAGTTGAAAAAAAATGAACTAATTAACATCTAGTACATGTCAAAGTGCTACGGTTTTAAAAAGACTGTGATAGCTTCTTAAATCACTGTTCAGATCTAGCAGAGAAAATCTTGATTAAGGCTACATTATGTATCTTAAAATACTTTAAGAAAAGTGTCTGTGTAGTTTGTTTATTTAAGCTTTGCGTGGTTTGTCAATCCTTTTCAGAAACAACCTGATTTTTTGATTGTGTCTCTTCCTGGTTAAGGTCAATAAGGCTATATATTAAAAGAGGAATTTTACAGTACCTTATCCTTTTTTAAGCAATATTAAGGTGATAACTGATGGTATTGGTGTTTTGACTGATGATAATGGTGTTACCAAGGTCACAATATAACATTTACAAAGCGTTTTACTAAGTACATGTTGGTAACCAAAGTACAAATCAAAACCAATATATTCAAAACAACCAATGTGGATAAAACCTGGTGGAAAAAAACAGAAATGCTACCACATGTTTAAGTTTAAAAAAAATTAAGCCATGTCACCTGTCTAGTTTCAAATCTAGGCTTAAAACCTTCCTGTTTGATAAAGTTTATAGTTAGGAAGAGGTAGAGAAGACAGCCTAATCCGGTTGGGGGAGGAACTCAGTCTTGACAGACGGTTCTCCTTTGTTCTACCTTCTTCATTTCTCACTCTATAGGGTTAAGTTATTTAAGTTTTTCTATAGTTATGCTGCTATAGGCTTAGACTGCTGGAGGACAATCTGACCACTTCTCTATCTGCTACTTTCTTCCTTTGTCCAATCTACTTAGTTACCGTTATTTCAACCTTGTTAACCTTTTGTTTTCTCTTAGTGTTCTTCTCTATATAGGAACCACACCTGGTCCGCGTTCTGTTAGCTTCTTGGAGGAGAACATGGGCTGAGATGCTTCCAGGGACGTTCTACAACTAGTGGTATAAACTCTTTTATTTCAGTATCCTATGCTTCTAATTTAGCTTTCTGTCTTTTCAAACACCCAGTCGGTCGTGGCAGATGGCTGCTTGTACTGAGCCTCTGCTGGAGGTTTCTTCCTGTTAAAGGGGAGTTTTTCCTCTCCACTGTCGCTACATGCATGCTCAGTATGAGGAATTGCTGTAAAGTCAACGACAACACAAGCCATTGTTTCTGTCTGCTTATTCCAGAGGAGTGAATACTGCAAGTCAATGACTCGATGCAATCTGCTGGGGTTCCTTAGATTGGAAACTTTTTCAAATTGATTTTTTAGAATGTATCTTTGATTTTAATTGATTTTCTGTGAAGTGCCTTGAGACGACACCTGTTGTAAATTGGCGCTATATAAATAAACTGATTCTTGATTCTTTGAAGTATAGGAATGATTTATAGTGAACTTCATAAATGTTTTTGCTTCTAGATGCAGGTTACACAATTTATGGTTTGCAAAACTGTATAAGGACTGGGTAAATTAAATGTCCCCTTTGTTCTTTTAAACTTTCCTCCAACCATCTTTGACTGAGAGTTCATGACAGTCAGCATGATATAGCATCATAGTTATTCATTTCGCAAACCACTTTAAAAGGCTTTAGCTGTGGAGCAGGTGAGCAGTTTTTGTGTCATCCCTGAGTTTTTTATATTTTTAGGATCTGGAAGCCCCCTTACCGTATTTAAGAAAAATATAATCATATAGCCTCCTCAGCTGTGTTGTGTACAAAAGATTCCACTAATGTTAAAACACAGTAGATTTTTCAACAGCATCTACAATTCAATGTTTATTGCTACTCTTTTGTCTTCTGGTTATTGGGCTGCAGTCAACAAGGGATCTGCCTGTTAAGTGTTGGACAGCTTGTTGAAATCTTAGGCTCACTGCATGGGAAGTTTCTTTTTGGAGGGGTTCTACTATTTCTCACTAGATCCAATCTCAGGAGTGGGTGTTTACATGGAGAAACCTTGATTGTGGAGCTCAGAAATCATGAAAACATGAATAACTGACAGAAAATGACATAAGATACAAATTTATTCATACATGGACACATACATTGGACTTTTGAAGACTATGATCTAAAACTTTTTTTAGCTCCCAACAAGCAGATATATATATATATATATATATATATATATATATATATATATATATATATATATATTATTTTAATGTATATTTTGCTCATTTAAACCTTCAACATTTTTATAAAGACATTTGACAATATTAAAAAGAGAATACTAAACAGCAAGCAAAATACCCTAAAACAATTTATCACTCATTGCTAATATCACTGTATAAAACAGGGCAGGCGACAGGTTGTGGGATCCTGTATAAAGAGGGATTATGATGTTTTTGAGTTGTCAGATGTTTTAAAAGATTAAAGTTTATCAATCATGTCTTATTAGTCTTATTAAAATTTTTTACCTAAAAAAAATTTAAAACACATATTTTTAATGTGTAACAGGGCTGATGATCGCGTATACGATCTGTAAATGTGTAGATTAAATCTAATTTGTCACAATCACATCCTACTGTCTTTTGCAAACCACAATTGTAAATACATGGAAGCTCGCGCAATACGTGCACTCAGTGGCTCTTTGATTTTGCCATTGCAAGACAGACAGCAACAACAAAGTTGCAGCTTCCATTTCCTTTGGGATATTGGCCAGAAAAAAATGAGAACATAGGCTGAACCAAATAACAATGAAATAACTGACAATTTCTCCAGCCTGGATACAGCCCCATTGTACCAGCTGACATTGACAAAAGCCCCAAGCCTTCCCATATAAGAGGAGCTTCTAATACCTTGCAGCTTGCTGATGACTGTGGCTTTTGTTCCCCTTTTTCCCATTGTGTCCAATCACACAGATTCGATTTGCGGGGCCTTTTAAAATGATCCGAACTTTTATTGCACTGCTCACTGAACAGAACAGCACTGAGATGAAATACTGGTTGGGAGAGGCAGATGTATTTTATTTGAACGTTTTATTCACCTCTTATGTCAAAACTTGTGCACCCCTTTGTGATCTTTGTTTTTCTTTATTTTTATTTTTTCACGCTCTTTTAGTGAACATTTTTGAAATGCACTCTTAATCAAATACTCAGACAAATTTGTCGATGACATTGAAAAAGGAAGTGTTGTGGATACGTTCGGAGAAAAAGAAAAGCACTTGGATCATTTCACTGAGTTCCTTTTATTCTCTCATCTATCTCCTAAAAAACAAGGTCATTTGCTGAGTCTTGACAGACAATAAAAGAATCCATGGGGTAGACTTTTTTTTTTAGATGATTCACTTCTGTTTGGCTTTATTTAGAGTATATATTGAAAGTTTAAAACATAAGTCCTATTGGAGCACAGAAAGAAGGTAAATTCAGATCCAATTATCATCCCGTTGAGCCTGGCATAATTCATAATGCTGGTGTTTGTAAACGTATATGTTTTACGGAGCTGTGTAGTGAAGGAGATCAAAATAATTGAATCAGATCTTTACTCTTAAACAATCATGCCTTCGGAGCTTTTAGGCATGGTGAGGAAGACAACAGAGAAGGGAGAAACACTCTCTTCTACTACTAGAATAGATACCAGTAAAGAACATTTGCTCTGCTGAAGGAAAGAATTCATGGTAAATAAACACTTTTACAAAATGGTTATCTTTTCACATGATGCTATATTTAAACATTTTGTTGAACATTCAAAACCCTACGTGTGGTGGAGAAAAACACAGCACATTGTAAAAACACAATCCTCTCTGTAATACATGATATTTTCAGCACAATGCTGTGGGATTGCCTCTGCTGAGTGGGAGCAAGGAGACAGTTCACAGGTTAGGGTAAGACAGATGTATTTAGGTAATCATGGAAGAAAACCAGTTAGAGACTGCAAAAGCTGTGAAATTGGGTTCATCTACTAGTAAGGCAGTAACTTCAAACATGCAGCCAGATCTGATAAAAAAAATTGAATCCAAGCATAGAAACATGTTAGAATATTCTAATAAATTGAGAATTAAATCCAAATGTTAAATCTTTAACATTGGAATTCACAAACATATTTTATTCAAACCAAAAGCTATTTTGCAACGAGACTGGCAACATCTAATGCTGTTTTGTTATTTTGTCACCCATCAACATACTTTTAGAATATTAATAATTAGCTGTCTTTACATCTGATGAGTACTTCTACAAAAGAATATTGAACATCTTTTCGCATTGATGCAATGTGGCAGTACTGGGATCTATATGTTCTCATAGAATGTAAACCATTTATTATATTGTATGAATTTATTGATTAAAGCATAAAGTATAATTCTAAATTAACTAAAAAAAATAATACCTGCGTATTAATTACTAGTCCACAATACAAGGGTTTGACAGAAGATATTAATAATCTAATTAGTTAAATTATGTTTTCTTTGAGTCCTAAAATAGCAAAAGATAAATATTTATTTTCTTGCAGATTTTAGCTACTAGATGCAGTTAGCAGTCATTGTAAAAGCAGCAGCCATAACTGTGTTCAAGGCAACCAGTTTGATTCTTAAATTGTTGGCTAGCAGTGAAGATTTATTAGACCTTCCGGTTAGGAGAATAAACAGTTTACATGGTTATATCTAGATGTTAAAAGTGAAATTCAACATTATAGAAGCGTGCTGGATTAGTGTTCTGGTGTAATGGTGTGCAGAAACACTACAGTATAACAATACTATAATGTGTGCATGGTAAGGTAGAGAAAGAAAATAAAAAGTTGTAATCAAGTGAATCAGTCAACATACTGATTCATTTTAGGGGAGGTTTTCCGAGCAGGCCATGTCTATAAGTTTATTTTAATAATCTGACATTGACAGGGACGGTTAATCATTTCACTACATCCTTCTTATTAAAAAAAGAGAATCTGCACCATGTTTCCTAATGATCCAAAACCTCCATCGCTTAACATTCATCCCATTACACTCTACAGAGCTCAATTTACCAGCATGCTTTAATAGATGAGGCAGGAGGTAGGACTTGGCGGGAGATTGGAGCTGATTATGTCCTTGTTCTATTCATTTGCAAAGACCCTAGTTAATTGACTTATGAGCAGCGATGCATTGGACACCCACTATCTGCTGCCGGGATCATCCTGACCCCACTCAATACCGGGGACGTGAGAGGAGCAATTGTTGAAATAAACTGCGTGTTCCATGCTATCAGTGTGTAAAACAGACGCCGGGAGAACAAGAGTAGACAGGGAGATGTATTTTTCTGCAGCAGGAATAATATGTAGGGCAGGCAACCGTAAGATTTAACAACAGTGGAATAAGAAGTAGGGGACCAATGTTGTTTAGTGAACGGGCCTAATATAATTTAGCCATTCATTTTTGGTTTTATCATACAGGAATTTATGAAGTGCACATTCATCAGCAAGAGAAGTGAACATTCAGAGATAGTTTATCGCTTTTAAATTAATAGTTGTTGCCACCGATGAAACAATAAATCCAACTGGAGTTAAAATTATTAAGAAGAGTTATTTTTCGAGGATTTTCAAACATAGGAATAACATGTTCTTAACTTCATGAAGGCAGAGTGTGCTGGAAATGTAATTTTTTTTAAATAAACATTCACTAGTATACGTGGAAAGGCAGTACACAGCGTGCAGAATTTAGAAGAGAGGAATGTTAAATAATTAATTTTTAATAAACATGAGCGTCAGTTAGAGTTACAATCGAACAGGAGAAACATAAAAGAATTAAGGTGCAAGGATGGAAATAGTCGAACATTTTCTGAAATAGATGAAAACTTACGTATAAGTAATCCTTTTATTGAAAATAAGAAAAGGGAAGTTTTCTTAATTAGAGAGAGCTGCTTCTTCATGACCTAAAACATTTCTCATAGTTTTACACTGCTAAAAGACCAGATACACTATACCTACTTTTCACATCTCAAATTTTGTTCACTTGTGCTCCACTTTATTCTTTCTCTTTTGTTCTCATGTATTTTTTTGAGCGTACTTCCTGTTTTCTCTTCCACAACATTGTTTATGGGGTTATTCTGAGTTTGCTCATCCCTTTGGTGTTCTAGGCTCCCTGGTTACCACTGCTATTATCTGTACCTTTAATTTGTCACCAATTTTCCTCCAGTAGCCACAGCTAGGCAGGCTGGTTAACTCATGGAGCTTAAACTTCTGAATCGTAATATGTGCAACTGTAGTCACCAAACAAATCACAGGAGCTTTGAGTTGCTTGGTTATCATCTTAACAGTCTCCTCCTTTAACAACCTTCTCTTTTATTGTCTTTCTCATCTCTTTTGACAAATCCCTCCTTAGGATATTAATAAAATCCCAATTTTATACTTTTTTTAGACAGATAGATTTATTTGCTTTTGCTTCTGAAACACACATGTACAATGTAAAAAGAATTAGTAGGAAAGTAGTGTATAGCTATGCGTAAAACATTAATCATGCAGTGCACACAGACCAATGATTAAAATATTTTCTTTCTGCATCTTAAGCTACATTTTGTGCTTCATTCAACAGTAGCGGATTACTCTCGTAAATTACAGTATGTGCCTATCCTTGCACTATCTTAGAACTTGGGATTGAATTGTACTGCAGACTGTGCTGCACTGTATAATTTTAACTCAGTGTTTTAACTTAGTCACTTTTTCTATTTTTTTTTCTCGAATGTTGATATTTGCCTTGTCCTAACTACATAAATGTCAAATGTCTTGTGTACATTTGTGTAGAAATGGAGAGAAAGACAATTTCGATTCCTTTGTATGTCTGGTACATGTGAAAGAGTTGACAATAAAACTGACATTGACGTTGACCTTGACTTCCAGCTTAACATATTCAAAGACAACTGTACTTAATCAGTTGATAATGGTAAAGTCTTTGGCATCAACAATAGAAAGGTATGTCCCGTCTTTTGCTGCAACAAACATTGATGCTCAGTTAGTTACACATCAACAAATCTGTACACAAAGTAAGGTCAATGGCTTTGCAAGCAGTTTAAGTGCTATATTCTGATCAATCTTATAGCTTCCATTGTCTTGTAATATAGTTTAAGCTTATAAGTAATGCACTATGCACTCTAAAAATCAGAGCGTCACTGAGTAACTGATTTTTTTAGCAACAAAACCATTTAATGTGGGGGTTTTTTAAGTATAAAAATTCTTCAGAGAGAGTTAACTGAAACACAGTTAGGTGAGACAGCAACCCTTGCCTTCATCAGGGTAACTTTTTCCAGTCCCACCCATGGCGACCTTTTATAAACATGCTTGTGAGACATTCTTTCTGATGCTACCTTACTTATTTCATCTGCTGTTGTTTTCACACTCTTTCTCTCTCTGAAAAACCCTTTCTTAAAGCTGTAACAGAGTTGTTGTGGGTTTCTATGAATACATTTTTTTGCCCTGGGTCAGAGTTGACACATGAGCTTGCGGTATAAAATACAAACACCTGACAAGTAGTGTGACACGGAAATAGAAGTGACTAATTCAGTCAGGTATGAACACGTCAGCTCCTGAATCCTGGTGACACATTGTTGCTCCTTTTTCATTTCTCTATATATTTCGGCTGGATTCACTGCATTGCTGTTGTCAACCAGAACAACAACCTATCTTGTATAGTGGAAGAGGAATCAATATAACAGTGCTGAGTCCAAATATTACATAAATTACTTGTTATCATTAGGGCTGTTGTCGGCATCTCCTGCTGCTGCTTGGTGACTCACAATTCTGGAAGCATTGCCTTGACTTTCACTCATAAATATTTAAAAATCCAGAAGTATTTATGATCATCCCATTTTATGGCTAATCTATTGCAGAACCATTAGGACTGCATTAGCGAGTGAAGTATGTTTGACCTAATCTCTCACAGAGAAGTCAATAGTTTGCATTAAGTCTTCCTACATGGCTGGGTATGGCTGGGCAGGGTTTTTGCACTAGTCACTTGAGTAATACTTTCAAAAACCTTTCAGCCCACCTCCTTCTAATTGGGACATTAATAACTTGAACACGATCCCTCTGTGTGTATTTTAAAACTCAGGAACAAAAAGTAAGAGGCAGAGGAATGCAGTGTAGGTTAAGAGAGGTAAAAACACAAACTACCTCCCCTATATATATATATATATATATATATATATAAATATATATATATATATATATATATATATATATATATATATATATATATATATATATATATATATATATATACTCATCTGCCACCTTATTAGGTACACCTGGTTAGTGCTGGGTTGGTCCCCCTTCTGCCTTCAGAGATACCTTAATCCTTCGTGTCATAGAATTAACAGGGTACTGGAAACCTTCCTCAGAGAGTTTGGTCCATATTGACATGGTAGCATCATGCAGTTGCTGCAGATTTGTCGGCTGCACATCCACGATGCGAATCTCCCATTATACCACATCCCAACAGTGCTCTATTGGATTGAGATTTCGTGACAGTGGAGGCCATTTGAGTACAGTGAACTCGTTGTCATGTTCAATAAACCCGTCTGAGATGATTATAGCTTTATGACATGGCTGGAAGTAGCCATCAAAAGATGGGTACACTGTGGGTCATAAAGGGATGGACAGGGTCAGCTACAATACTAGGCTGTGGCATTGCAACTATGCTCAATTGGTACTAAGGGGCCCAAACAGTCCCAAGAAAATATCCCCCACACCCTTACACCACCACCACCAGCCTGTGTCAGGTTCAGTCTTTTCAGTGTGCTTGGTAGGTTGGCCACAGGGGCCACCCGAGCCACGTCCAGGTGCACCTGATCCCAGGTGCACCTCATCACCAGTGACGAGTCCTGGAGGGTTAAAGGGAGCGGTGGACTCACTTCTAGTCGCCTGAGTATTAGTTACCCTGGGTAATGTACAGCTCTGAGCCAGCCTTCTCGTAATTGGAGCTTAGAGTTCAAAGCTGAGTTTTTTGTCTCTAGTCTTTGCTGTAGTTTTATCGTCTCTAGTTACCTGTTCTGTTATTTTGATACTTTGATTATTTTGTTACTTTGCCTTAGTCCCTTTCGCCACTCACATCGCTTCCTGTGCTCTCCTTTTTTCCAGATCATCACTGAGTCAGCATACTCACTCAACAGATAGTTGTACGGTCTGCTCAGTCATCAGGTTTCACCGCTATTTCCTCCAGCTCGGTCTGCTCGCTCTCCTTCATCCTCTCTCCGCCGCACACAACCCCTTGGACAAACAACCCAAGCATCACTGAAAGACTACCACTCATCCTACTGGCTAAACTTCAAGTAAGATTGTTCCTGTTCATACTTCTCATCCATTCCTTGTACAAGACTCCAACTCTGCTTACCTCACAGTGTCCCCGGTTTCCCACGTCGTCCTCTGTTTCTCCAAGTACCCTTCGTCTCTGGTTCCCGCCTCTACGTCCTCATCTCTGGTTCCCATTGCCGCCGTTTCCTGTCAACTGTTCATTTCCCCGGATCCAAGATCACATCATCCTTTATAATAAATTATTATTATTACACTCCTGAGAGTTCTCTGGTTTATGTGGGTCCGCAGACTAAACGTTATGACAGCCTGAACCATTGATACAAGGCAGGATTTATCCATGCTTTCATGTTGTTGATGCCAAATTCTGACCCTACCATCAAAATGTGGCAGCATAAATCGAGACTCATCAGACCAGGCAACGTTTTTCCATTCTTCAATTATCCAATTTAGGTGAGCCTCTGCGAATTGACCCTCAGTTTCCTGTTTTTAGCTGACAGGAGGGGCACCCAGTGTTGTCTTCTGCTTCTCTGGCCCATCTGCCTCAAGGTTCAACGTGTTGTGCGCTCAGATATGCTCTTTTTCATACCTCAGTTGTAATGAGTGGTTATTTGAGTTACTGTTGCATTTCTATCAGCTCGAACCAGTTGGACCATTCTCCTCTGACCTCTGGCATCAAAACGGTATTTTCGGCCACAGAACTGCCGCTCACTGGATATTTTCTCTTTTTCAGACCATTGTCTGTAAACCCTAGAGATGGCTGTAACAATCATGCCACGTTCAAAGTCACTTAAATTACATTTCTTCCCCATTCTGATGCTCAGTTTGAACTTCAGCAAAATCGTGCCTTGTGATTGGGTGATTAGGAATTTGTGTTAACGAGCAGTTGAACAGGTGTGCCTAACAAAGCGGCCGGTAAGTGTATGTATGTATATATATATATATATATATATATATATATATATATATATATATATATATATATATATATATATATATATATATATATATATATATAT
>JAVLVB010000990.1:2412431-2451083 GCA_032876305.1 Orestias chungarensis
ATATATATATATCAATTGTTTCTTTTTTACTTGGTGTAAATAGACTTCTGGTTTCAATTGGATTCCACCAGAGTAGGGAACTGGTCATATCAGTGAGAAAGACAACAATAATTGGTTCCTGAAAAAAGCATTTGTTTAAAAACTTTAGAATAAATTCTGCCCGTTTGTGTGAATTATGTCTTAAAGTTTCCTCAAGATTCTTAGTAACACTTTTTTACGTTTTTCTCTTTTTTCCCATTTGTGGGATTTACTTTTTTTGTGGGATTTTATGCCTTTCTCAAAGTGCAACAATGACTTGAAGTCCTCAGACAAAACTGTGAGGCTGCTTTTTCAGTTTTCAGCCATCTTTTGTTTGGTTCCTTTTAGTTTTATGAGACACTTTTGTTCACACCCGATTTCTCTTCCCTGAACTGACACCTTACAACCTGCATAGAAGAAAACATCAGAAAAAATAAGTTAGAAACAAGAAAGAGAACACCATGGAGCACTTACCTGCCAAAAACTATAAATAACCAATGCTATAGAATAATTCTTCTGTTATTCCATGTTGGCAGCAAGATGAAACTTTGTAAACTTCTGGCATGGTTTATTCAAAACGATCATAATTTATTTTACATTGAAATGGATTTAAAAAGTAATACAAGCAGTTCAGTATTATAAATAGGTAGATAGCTTGCTCAATTTGCATACTCTTACCTTATAAAGTCTCAAAATGAATTTATGCATTAATGATAGCTTCAAGAAACGTAAGTATTGCATGCATCACTCATTGATTGATCTTGTACCATAATCCTGGTTGTTTTATATTCATGTAATCAAGCTAAAATGTGCTAAGCTGTGCTAAATTCCTCAAATGATTTGATAACAACTGCTTTAGGCAAAACCTCCTGACAGTGCTTTCTGTACAGTTAACTGCACACTCTTTTTTTATCAAGCCTTCACAGCGGTGTGGTGTATTATTATTTGTACATAAAATATTACCAAGAGAGATAACATGAAGACAGATAACAATATGAAAACTGGAGAAAAATATGTGAAATAATATCAACTGAATATCTGGCGAATAGAAAAGGAGCAAACACCTGAAAAAACTCTGTGAAAAAAGCTGAGAGAAATGTGGGGTTCTCTATAGCGGATTTTTATGGACTGGTTACAACATGACAAATATCTGCACACCCTAAACAGTGTATGTATTTTATTAGAGTTTCCTAAAATATAAAAAATGTAGTGATGTTTAACATTTTTTAGCTGTGTAATGTTTTAATGGTTTTATCTAATTTAAACACATTTTACAGTAAGATATGTTTTATTGACAAAATCTATCATTACAACTACAACAGGTAGTTGTAGCAACATCATAAACTTAAGCACAGATGTGAGAACAGCTTTCTCATTCCAATCAAAACAATAAAAAATGCCTATTGTTGTTCGTAATTGGCCAACATGTTCCACATTCACCATTGGTGGCAAAACATAAACACAATCATGTTTTCCACAAAGTATTTCTGTTCATATTTAACATTTGATGTGCTAGATTATTAATAAAGATGTGAATAAAAAGAAAAATAATTTCAGCAATAAATTGTTTAACTGCATGGTTAATGCATGAATCTAGAATTTTAAAACTTTATAAACACAATATTTTTGATCACTGGTTTAGGCTTCAGCTATCATGTTTTACATACATTATTTAACAAGAGGAGAATAAAAATGTCAGTACTGTTTGATTTAACAAATTTCCTGCTTTTTAATTAATCACTAATAATAAAATCTATAGAACTGTATTTGGTATACTTTTAATTTCTACAAGAAAGTCAGTGAAGAAATGTGTTATACTGCCTCTGTTTAGTCTATCATACCTACTGAGAAACACATTTCTTGTAAACATTTCTCTGAAGCACCGCTCCCCTTTCCAGTTTATTCATTCAGCTCTGCATCTGAGAAAAGCCTTGACAGAATGTTCCATTTGGCTTTTGTATGTTTTGTCCTCCCACAGCACATACAACACAAATGTGGACAAAACAAATAAATAAATAAAAATACCAAAAACACATAAGTGAAAAAAAGATTACATTGCAAGATAAGTGACAAGGACTTGAGCTCCTTTTTTAGCCAATTTTGCTATTTTGATTGAGTGTGTGGTAATATGTAAAGGACCAGATAAGGTCTATGAAAAAAACAAGAATATTGCAACACCTATTTAATATAGAACTATGTTTTGTGTTACACCAGAATCTATGCATGTATTTCAGCTTGTTCTCAAACTTTTTAGTTTCATCATGGTACATTTGTTGAAACTTGTTCAAGCTGCAAAGCTATTAACAGCAACAGAGAATTGTATCATCTATTCCTTTATGTATTCCAAAGCAGTCAGAACGTACGGCTTGACAGCTACAAAGAATGTTGAAGATCCTTCAATGAAACCATTCCACATTGGGTCGACATAGCATCTGATTGAAAAGTTCATTATTGTTGTGTCTGGTATGGATTATTTTTATTTAATCATATTGCAAACTATTTAGATCTTTTTTTTTATTCAAGCACACAATTTTAAACATAAAATCTGACAAAAAAATAACACCTAAAATGTCATAATGCTGGCTTTGATCAAACAAAAGAGAAGCAAACAAATGGTGCAATAAACTAAGTAAGCTTAGAAAAACAACACAATGCAGAAAGATTGTTGAAAGCATTACCTCAGGAACTATTTTTTTTTAATTAACATGTAGATTAAACATCGTGAACTATAGTGACCAACATGTAAATATGAAGAATCCCTTCCCAACCACAGCCTGTTGTTGCTTCTACTAAGCTAATCACCACATGGCACTTAAAGTAAATACTTTAAACTGTATTTAATTATTTGTTTGGGTTCCAATATTAGAACGCCATTGTTTTGTTTGCCTTCACAGAAAACAAACAAAAACAAACACCTGCAGAGGTATCGTCATCCCAAAATGAATTGATCTGCTTAAAAACTGTGAAAAAATTAATCCTTAAAAAATCTGAGAAAAAAAAGGTCATAGTTTCAATGAGAATCACAAAGTAGATAATTGAATAAATCTAGGAGAAAAACATGGAAAACAGACAAAAACTACACAAATATGAAGCTCTTCTGCAAATAAATTCTAAATAGGAAAGAAGACCCAGAAGGTATGTTGCTTATTTTGTTGTTCAAACACAGCTTACTAGTGCGGGTTTCTAGAACTTGGAAATTCTGAATTCAAAGTTGCAAAAATTAACAGCAACGTTCCCCCAAAGTTCCTGACTCAGAAGGTTTTCTAATGCCAACTTTTGGATCCAGTAATGGTTCTCCTCCTATCAACAAAAAGAGGAGCGGCTCACTTTGTCAACTGGAATGCTGTTAACTCGGATGTGGTAGTAGTTCCCGACTTCCAACACTTGAGGTAGATGTAGTTTTGAATTGTAAAAATGGCATTAGACAAAATCTCTGTCTTTGAAGGTAGAAGTCCTACTTCAGACGGACGTTCCAGTTGATTATTACGGTTGGGAAGTCCGATTATCTGTGTTCTGTCTACAAATGTATGCAATGCACATTTCACTATCTCTGAGAGATGCGTTCTGCAACACAAGAAACAAAAAATTACATTGCAGAGGAATCCCCTCAAAATATTTCAACACAAAAAATTTGGTGGAGTATACTATGTTTACAAAGCTCACTGAAGAAAATGAGAATGGTACCCAAACGATAGCCAACGATTGCCAATTGTTACCCATATGAAAGTAACAATAAGGGGGGGTAAGCAAATAACCTGAAAAATAATGAAATTGATCAAGCTTGTGGGAAGACATTGGGTTCCACTGACTGCTGCTGCAATTAGAGTCCTGCTAATTGCTACATGTATATAAATATGTCACCCTACCAAATCACAGTGAATAAAAAAGAATTATGAAAGAAGTTGTCATTATTTTGAGAGCACTGTTGCCTTGCAGCAAACAGACCTTGGGTTTGATTTTGAGGAACGCTAGATAAGCAACAACAGATCCTTGCAACCCAACAAGGAAAAGAGGGTTGGGAAATGGATGGATGGATGGATGACTGATTTATTGAATATAAAAATACTTTTATGTGCCTCAGTTAAATGAATGAATTTTATATTTTACGTAATGATTTAAAAAGGTGGCAGTTGTCCTATTGATTCAACCACAGTCAGTAATTGCTGTATTCTGCCTGCAAGAAGTTTGTGGTTTTTCTCTCAAAAAAGTTAGTAAAAACATATTTTGGTCTAAATTCTGACAAATGTATTGTATTATTGCTCAAATGTCAACTATATTTTAATCTAATGATAAACAATGTCACATTGCTGTTTTTTGACCCTTAATCAAGCAACAACTACAGACACAGTGACCAAAGATAATTGGTAATTGAACTAATGAGGGAAAAATAGATATAACTGCACTAGCTTGAAATCAGTTAATGTTGGGGGAGAATCAACGACGGTATGTGCAGTATGAGTAGCAGTGAGAAGACCAAAGTTGGTGAACTCGTGATGAGGGTGCACAGATTCAGGACTTGAGGAAGAGTGAAACCCACAGGGAGCATATAAGGAATTAGGGAGTTTTGAGGAGAGACAGGAGATGGGTAAGTAACTTCTCTTTTAAAAAATAAGTACAGAGGATGCAAATCTAAGGGGTTGGCCTGTTACTGCTCAAGTAGAGAACTATCTGGCATCTGCCTATAAGGAAGCTGATCCTTCTTAATATTTGGAGCCCTTGGGATCCTTCAAATTGTAAGAGTTTTGATGCCGAGGAAATGTGAGAGTTATAGGCACAAATAATCCAAGGTAAGTGGAAACTCTAGGAAGTTGGACTGGAGTCGCAAATGCTAAAGAGGGTGTTTACTAGTCTCTGGTTGAGACATTCACAATGCCAATTAGGTTGGAAATGAAAACCAGATAACAGGGTTTGGGACCAGGCATAGAGTAGAAGTCTCTCCAGACTTGAGAAATGAGTTGAGGGCCTCTTTCAGAAACAATTTCAGATGCCATAGAGGAGGAAACATAGCTTAAGAGGAGCTTGACATTTCTACTTAGGCACAAGTTTTAGTTAGGGCAGATGACAGAGTTTTGGAAATGACCGATTATGGTAAGAATGACATTTTAATGTATTTATTTATTTTTTATCTAGGGAGAGCAGTGATAAAATCCAGAAAGATACTGTCAGGAACTTGGACAGGTGTTGTGGCAGACTTGATGGTGGATGATGGTAAGTCTTGTATTTTTTACATAGAGCAGACCTATCCTCGGATGACAGGACAAACAAGATGAGTGACATTAGCCACTGATAGTAGAGCACCAGGAAGAAGATCTATGCAGCAATCGTGGGGGTGATGAGCTAAAGATGACAAGCTTTAATCTTTGCTGCAAATTTCGTGAAGGAGATTTATTCACTTAAGGGCTTTCAATAATCTGGTACTATGAGCTTGTCAGAACCCTACTTATAAAGGGTAGAACACAGGTTATGATTTTAGCCAGAATCATAACAAAATCAACATAATACTTTTTCTTGATTACTAAAACAATCTGACACCAGCACAAACATTAGACCTAAAAAACAAAACAAAACAAACAAAAACCCTGAACTTTGTGAATATTACATAAAAGTAGCCTCACAAAGACAAAGTCAGTCTTTGGAATGATCATGTGATTACATGCTGCCTTCTCAGTTTTTGTAGATTTTTGTTCTCATCAGCATTACTCTTGTTCTTTTGAGATATGTCTTTCTTCCGCTGAGTCCCATGTCTCATCAGTCTAATAGGAGTGTATTGAACACAGGATTTCTAAAGGTGGTCTCCTCAGGCTATAGACCAACCCCCACTGTCCCTGGTCCAATTACAGCAAAGAGTAGAGGACTTTTTTATTGGTCTTTGCGGGAACATTTTCATGGCTGCCGTCGTCTCCAGTAGACGAACCATCTATTGCTCAATTACTCGTCCATCCCAAACTCACCTGAGACACAAAATGCCACCTGCTGGGATCTGTAGGCTCCCAGTGCATCACTGGCACTGAATTTCTGACCCACTTCAAACACTTAAATCTTGTAACTTATTTCCTTTGCTGCACAGAGTACATGATTGAACATGGGGCTGTTAACACTCCCATGGTATTTGGACAAAGAAGACTAGGACAGAGTTCAGTGCCACATTTTTCTATACATTGTCAAAACAGAATTTTATTACATATTAAATAATATTTATAAAAAAACATACATAATACAGTTTGCAGAAAGATAAACTACATATAAATGTAAGTGAATGTGAGTCAATAAACACACAAAAATGTGATTGCTAAAGTTAATTTTTAATATTTATAGCGGGTTTTTTGGTTTGTTTGTTTTAAGCCTACTAAACTCTTTATTTACAGACTCTCGACCTTGCCAGAAATGAGGCACATCAACACCAATGCATTTTAAAAAAAGAAGAAGAAAAAAACTACTGTACATTGTCTTGCTGAAATGATTCACATTGGATTTGAAAAGTTCCTAGTTTCAAATACTATGTTATGGAAGGATAGTTATCTTGTTCTGACGGTGTGTGAAGAGTGCAAATGCATAAGAAGAAGAAGCAGACAAGGAGGATACAGGAAAACCATTCAATAAGTAAAACAGCAACAACAACAACAACAAGGAGTCTGAAGCAAAGGCAAGATTCAAATTAGTGTAAAACAGGAAGAGGAAGACTTGCAAACAGGACAATGTTGAAGGAATCAATATGGAGAAAAACATTGCGCATAACAGTAAGAGCAGCAACTGACTTTAGAAAGATTCTTTGGTGGAAAGCCAGTGCGAGATTACTGAGGAGGTGCAACAGTGACAGAAGAACTAGGGTGTTAATTCTAAAAAATTTAGAGAATACATAATAAAATAAACAAATGCAGAGGTCAGTGAAAAAAATATGTCAGATGAAAAGACAAGAGGTCCAACTTTGGACAAATCCGTCTGCAGTCTAGTCAGAGTTGCAGGAATAAAATCATTATTTACACTTCTTATGGCTTGTATCCCATCAAAACATTTTGAACATGATCTCTTATTTCTTGAGTCAACAGAATGTAAAACAATATGTTATTTTCAGCATGATAATAAAAGTTGCAACCATAACGGTTACAAATTCTGTTTGATTTTCCGACTTTTAACTAAAATAGGCTCAAGTCAACTAAGATGTCGTTTCCAGATGCAAATTATGATTTCTCGAAATTAGCAGAAGTTATATAAAAAAACCAACCCTGTTTGATTGTTAATATATCACAAATCCATCACTTGGTCAGCACAGACACATTTCATAAGACAAAACATTTTAAAGAAATATCCTCATTGCTAGGATACAATTAGAGTCAATAAAAGATGCAAAATCTTTTTGAGAGTAAATTATTTATTTTATTTATTATTTATTATTAGCTAAATAAAGATCATTACTCCAGACCTTTCCTGGACTTGGCTTTATTGAGGTCAAAAACATGGCAATCGGGTAGGGAAATCTTCTGAATTAAACAGATCATTCACACAGTATTTTACAATATGATCCAAGTTTGGAAACTGCTCAATACTTGGCAATCATCTCTCACAAACGACTGTAGCATGAGCTTTTACTTTAAACACCTATTATGATTGAATAATATATAAATAATTTAGATGATCCCTCAGCTATACTAAACTATTGATTGACCGATCATTGTATATTAAATACATAGTGTATTTCCCAGTTAACCTTGGAAACCTCTGTAAAAAGTAGACCGTAATACGTTCTGTGTGCACATGGGAAACAATGTTTTTACTTTTGAGAGCTGGCTAGACATGAAGAAAGAAAAGTCAAGTTTAACAAACCCCACTTTGGTGGAATGCAGGTTTGCAGGGGATAAATGGAAAGGGTTCCACCAAGCAATTATATCACAACAATAGACTCAGTCCAATCACAACAAAAGCTTCAGTGCTGGAAAAACACAGAGGAAAGGTCTGGCAGACTTTGGAACAGAAATACACTGGGCTCAAACTGTAGAAATAGATTTTGGATGAGCTTTTTTTTAGCATACACAATAAAATAACATCAATTTATCTAACATTAAATCAGATTAAACTTTTTTCTGTTAAAGTCAGTCAGGATTACAAAAACAAACAACAACAAAAAAATAAACTATGTATAATAAAAGGAATACCGAAAAGAATAACTTGTTTGATGTAGATGTATTACATTGTAGCAACTCAAACATAATGTTGATATGCCAGAAGGTGCCATGATCATCTGCTCATACAATTACAAATACGTATAGACACTACTAGTGCCGTTGTCTACATTAAAGCAGGTCTTATACTGATAAAGGCTTAATGGCCACTAAAGAGGAGTATACAACATTTCAAAAGCAATGTTAAAATAAAACAGATTAAAGTGTGTAAATGCACATGAACAAGCGCCTTAATTTGTGTAGATTATGTCCAATAGTCTTGTGGAACTATAATTTAGTAACAGGAATAGGTGTCATGCTTACATTTAGAAGAAATGTATGACATCTAATAATCCTGAAATCACTATGTTTACTTAGATTTATTATGGTGGCTACTTTATATTGCAAGGTTGCTTTTCTGGAGATGGAAGTGGTGTACCTTACAAAACAGATCATCATGAGAAACAACCATTGTCTAAGAATATGAAAAGCATTGCAAGACATCAACCAAGGAGTTAAGGGTTTTCCACCAACAGGTCTATCAAATAGGTAATGACTCTGAACATTTAGTCTAATTATTTACAAAGAAGGTTCAAGATGAAAAAGTCCATGGTTTAGGAATGGCATTAGCTTAATATGATTATTTGAAAAGTTCAGCAAATTTTTAACATTTGTTTCATTTTTTTAGTTATACAACTTCATATATTCACTAAACAATGATGTAAAAAATCCCAGCAGTATACTTTATCCAAATTCCTGCCCTCTGCTCACCCTTCCTTCTTCCCTTTTTTCTTAATCTTTTCCTGCATTTGTGTTGCATTATAGAATAACTCTGGAAAATAATTTCTGTCAAATTAGAAAACCCTTTGTTTGTTCTAGTTAAAAATGTTAAGTAAAGCAGACAAGCCTAGGGGGTGAGGGGAAGGGCTTAAATTGGTATTTTGGGACACAGTTGGGACGGACCGCACTGTAGGGAAGAATTTCATAAGCCGGCAGAAGAAATAGATGACAAAACACAGAAAATGAAAGGATGAAACAGAAAAATGGGAAGCAAAAAGCAGAATTGGCAAACGGTTCTGTTTAACAGGGCTGCTCAGATCCAAACACAGAACAGGCCGGTGATTGGTCGGCTGTAGTCAGGTCTTGGCAGAGGCAGTGGCGACAGCTGCTCAAAATGATGAAAAACCCCTGAGAAGGGTGAACGCGACCAACAATCCAGAATTACAGTGAAACTCTGTTGTCCCTGTCTATTTTCCCAACACAGTGCTGAACAATGAAGACTGTAAATCAGGAGAGTAGAACAAATCACCAGAAGGAAGATAAAATTGCATTTCATTTACCTTTGGGTCTTGTAACATTTGACATTTTCATCTAAGTCCAGTGGGACATATTCAGAGACATTATAACAAAATTAAAATACGGCAGATTTAAGGTCTCTCTTAACCCATTTAATCCCAAATTTTTCCCAGACAAAAAGTATCAAAATTGTGTGCCCTTTGAAACATTCAATCATACGTTTTTGAAATTTTCATGGAAAAATGTGTGAAAAAGTGTGTTTTATGTTCGGTCACAATTGTGACCGGTGGGATAATGTGTAGTATCAACCGTTGGACAGGCTGAATATAAGTATTTTTGGCCTGTGCAGTGTATTTGTGTGTGTGTGTGTGTGTGTATGTGTGTGTGTGTGTGTGCGTGTGCGTGTGTGTGTGTGTGTGTGTGTGTGTGTTTGGGTGTGACTGCTTGTGAATTCTATGTCAAAGTGTATAGGGGTGTGTGCACGTGTGGGTGTGCATGGACATTATCATAAGCACGTCGATGCCTGTTCCATGTCTTGACAGAGATCTCAGTGTAGTTTTCTTCTATGTTTGTTGCCACTGTGACAATGTTATTGTCTTTCCAATAGACCAACAGCTTCTCTCCTTGGCGCAGAACCTCAGAGGTTCCCCAAGGTAACTTCAGGAAGGTATTCAGTGCTTTGAGTGGGACGTCAAGGAGGCGGTTTTTCCTCATGGTTCCAGAGCTCCCATAGCCTCTTTCTGTCATCTCTTTGATAAGTGAAAGAGTGTTAAAGAGATTGTCATGGAAGAATTCGCGACCTTGAGCTTGCTCTGCCAAACCAATGGCAACGCTGGGTCCCTGACCAAGCCCTGTCTCTTGGAGGAGAGTGTGTTATCCACAATATGGCTCCATATGGTACATGTATCCACTGGATGAGGCGAGGCTCCATAACTTTAACCCAAAACAATTTGGTTTGCCTTTAATGAATTGTTTACATCCATGTCGGCCGTAGAATGGGATCATGCTCTCATCCACTGACAGCGATTCTTGAAATGGCATGACTTTGAATAAATGATTGAGCTCACAGAAGATGGGTCTTACTTTAAAAAATGGGTCATCAGTGGTCTTGGTGTTGTCAACCACATGAACTGAGGCCATTATGTCAACAAAGAGGTTTCTCCGCACTGCACCTGAAATACACTCATTGTTGATATCATTGTCAACTGACCAATACATGCGTCTTCTTGGGACAGAGTTGTATCCTCTTGCAATTAGGATGACGTTGCAGCTAAGCAGCAGCAGAATTAGCTAGCTAGCTAGTCTTCTTAGGGTCTGTGTGTGTGTGTGCGTGTGTGTGTGAGAGAGAGAGACAGAGAGAGAGAGAGAGAGAGACAGAGAGAGGCGCGGGGTAAAATTAGGTAGAAACAGACAGTAAGTTAGTACAGTTTGCCTATGTGTATTAACATGTAGATACAATGTGTTATCCCACCGGTCACAATTGCTGCCGATGACATATTTGTGAGTTCTATGACCACATTAAAAAAAGTAGAATAATAGCAAATGCATATATCAATACTAGACACCTTGAACATGATGCGTGTCATAAATCTATGTCTTATCTTTTTGTTAACCTAATTTACTAGTCTTTTCTTTGGGAGGTTTCTTGCCGCCATCCTCTTCTCTTGGCACAAGCAAGAATTAAACTGCTCTGGTCATGTGACAATTTATCATAAACATGGTACAATGCACATATGTAATTGAGACCCTTTAGAAATTCAATATCTGCTGGAAATGGATTGATAGAACATTCAGTAATATTTTATAAGCTCAGAAATGAAACATTTTGTGGGATTAAATGGGTTAAACAAACAAACAAACAAATCAGTCTATTTATTGGTAGTCAACACATGCTGATCAAGTGTTTGTGTTTCTGTTTAGTGTAGAATCCTTTCTTAACATGCTGAGCTTTTATACCCAATGGGGATCCAGATGGTGGTTTTACTATCGTTCAACATACTTTGCCACTAGATTACTACTAATCCATGTAAATACAAGAAGGATGATCCAAAAAAAAAGAACACAAAATAACAAACACAAAATCACTTCCGACAAAATAGACCGAAAAACAGGCACCATGCAAGCTTTGTTTCTCTCCAAGTTTCCAATGCTACAAAGCCTGTAACAGTATTTGGGTTCACTGAAGTTTTTCATCTAAGGTTATATTACCAACACATTTTTTTTTATTATGGTGTGACTACTTAATGCATAAAAAATGCTTTGATTAAAACTTACCTGGCTGTATATTTATCATTATTTGTCTTACTTAAAGCTATCCCCAAACCCTGATGCCACATTTTTGCAGCCTCTAGCGAGCATCCTTGCTTGTTTGCCCTTGAGTGAACCCAAGCTGTGTTCCCACCAACATTCTTGTCTCTGCTAAAGAAATACGTATATCCCCACACCATGATGCTGCATCACTAATGATATGATAGAGTAAACAGATTGCACCTCCTTTGCTGTGAGTGAGTTTCTGACGTTGCCCTTGCTTCTCTGATTACTGCCCTGTACTCCGTCATCAGAATATACATTTTCTCAGCAATAAAATATTGCTCAGTGGCAAGTTCAAGTACCATCCATTTGTATATTGTATATTTATATGGAGTTTGCATATTCTCCACGTACATGCACCGATTCTTTCTCTGGGCACACATGACTATTAGGTGTTCTCTCAAAATAGCTTTGGGATCTAGGTGAATGTGTGTGTGGTTGTTAGTTTATGTGTCAGTGTGATGGACTTGTCCGGTGTGTACCCTGCCTCTCGCCCAAAGAGTTTAAATGATGGATGGATGGAAAGGTGGATTAATAATTTTGCTGCCACTTTAAAATGATGCGCCACCTACCAGTAAAATCCAGGAATGTTTGAGGCTGTAACATGATTCCACAAGAGGCAGAAATACCTTTGCAAGGCAACAGAAAATTTAAATAATTTAACAGGGAAAAAGCAATTCTTTGTTGTTTTTTTCTTTTATATTCTTAACTTTTATTCTGTATCCTCCCAGAACACTGGTACTTTGCAGAGATGTGTGCATCTGGCTGTCAGATTACTCACTAGTGAGTAAAGAACAAGCCCAGGTGATGGCAGCAGCAGCAGAGATGGCCCAGGATGCCTTGTGTTACGGCACAGTGACCAGCAGTTGAAGGGCTTTTTAACCATGTCAGAGATGCCTCCTAGTAGATGGCTGTCATCCTCCTAGTGGAGGATGACAGCCAATGGAGAGGCCGGCCATTTTACAGATGATACTGTATGCAATACTTTATTGAATCAACTCTGAGACAAGATCTAATCAGAAGCTCATTATCAAGTCGATCGCCATTGTGAATAACTGCAGGTTGTACCTAGGTTGTACCATATGCCACTTAAAACGAAATGCAGACCAATGTCGTTTTAAGTGGCATATGGCTCAGTTTGTGGTCAGGTATGGCAGGTGTGTGGGACTGACACCTCATACTGTGATTCCCTGGTTAACACTACACTGAATTAAAGCTGGGTGCCACTATACAGAAGGTGATGGGTTAGCAATAAAAATAAGAGTGGTTTCTTCCTTCTGCTTGCGCCAAAGTGAACTCACCCGCATGACAAGAAAAAATGGGTTTGCTTTGTCTTTAGAGCCGCAGACTCAGTTCTGGAGAAAGTGAGATGAGTGTGCTTGAAAGCTCTTTCTAGCTGTCGCTTCAGGTGTGAGGTTGTTGTAAGGGTGAAAAGGAATCATCTGGGGCTGGCTTGCAGCAGAAAAAAAAAGAAAAAAAACCTAAAATACAAAAAGGAACAGATACATAGTTATCATGTTTGTATACATCTAATGAGTTTTGCACATGATTTGTAAGATAAAACTGAAAGTTGGGTGTCTCCATCCAGCGTAGGTACAGATGCATTTATGGACAGCTTGAAGAATAAGATGGCAGGTTGAGATGTAAAGAGGCTGCAGTTAATAAAGCATGCTTCATTTGCAATCGCAGTACAATGCAGGAACGGGTAGTCTTGCTTTAAGACATGTGATCCAACTTCCCCTCTCGCGCTTTCTCTGTCTCTCTTTTTCTCTCTTTCCAGCTGGGCTACAGTGTAACACACACACATGCACACTCACTCACACTAGCTCTGCCTGCCTGCATGACACAGACGCTCTACTTACAGCGTTGGAGGCAGGACTGAGGCTCACACTATAAGCGCAGCTTCTCAATGGGGGGACGCAGCCAAAAGCAGACAGAGTGGTCATTCCGTCGGAGCCTTCCGCTAAGCAAGTGAGGAGGAGGGGGGCGTGAGGAGGGCAAATTAGGAACCCCTTTCATCTCAGCAGAGGAGTTTTGAGAGAGTCTGCAAGAGAGAAGAGCGGAGAGAAGATCAGCACCTAAGTGGCTGATGGAGCTTTGACTCGCTCACACGTTTGTCAGTTTGTGTCACACATCCTTCCTCCACCTAGTTGCTGTTTTTTGAGGACTCTTTGTGTTGATCATAAAAAGAAAAAAAAAAAAAATCACAACAGCAGAAGTCCATAGGGATTTTTTTGGGGGATTTATCTGCAGGTGGAGTTTCATGCAGAGGACATCTGGAGAACTCTGGTTTGGCCAGAATGGATGGAATTAAGACGGACAGGCTGTGATTCGGACTAGGCTCCCTTTCTCTGAACATACCTCCAGGTAAGGGTGTGGGATATCTCCAGGAATTCCTCTGCTGTCTGACGACAGGAGTTTGATGTGGAAGAATGTCTGATGGGAAAACTATCTGGCTTGAGTAAAGATGACATTCATCTGCTTTTTAATCCCCTCTGTATAGAAATTTGATCAAACACTTTCCTCTGGCAGATAATGCCTGCTGAAATACAAGCATTATTGGGTAACAACCAACTAAAGTGCCTCCACATTCCGACTAATGTCCTACGTTGGTTGATGGATGAAGTTGCGAGTGACATGCTTTCTGCTGAATCTGAAACCAATCTTACGTTGTTAGGGATATGTTAGAGCAGGTGCATCAGTGTCTGCAGGTGTGCCTCATGTTTCCACCCTCCGCTCACTTTTAGTTTCTCCCCCGAGCCCGCCTCTCACTGGACCCCCGCATTTCTGAGCGTCTCGTTTGAGGCTGCACCACAAAAAGTGAGAACGAGCTCCTTTTAGCAGTACGCATTTACAAAAACCGTGGGGTGCATGCTTCTCAAAGGTGCCTCTTTTGTTTGGGTTTGAAGACCCTGTGTATAATCCCCCCATCCCTTGCTTGTTTTACTTCAACTCTGCTGCTGCGCTTTCCGCTGAGAATATAAGCTGCAGTTGTCAGCTAGATTTTTTCCTTCTTCTTAAAACCCTCCACCAGATTACTGTAGATCTGCGTAATGTATAGCAGTTACAATTAACTGTGCAAGCACAGCAATTATTTTTTGAACAATACACCGCTCAATCCTGTGACTCACTCAGAACAAAGTATTGTTGAAGAAAATTGAAAAGGGGCTCATATTGATTCTAAACCCCTCCCACTGAAATGAAATTAAGGAATTAAACACTGATTTGTCTTTGTTTATTAAGCAGTATTAATCAAACAGATTAAAATTTTTGATCTGCCTGATTCACATGACCTTAGCTGAATATCGTAGCATTAAAATACTGGATATAATCAGATCTTTGCCCAAATGCTGCTGACTTTTAAGGGTAAATGGCTATTAGCTACATGCTTTATTTCTAATTATACGCTAATTTAAGAACTTTGGTGCATCCCTATGAAGCAGGTATACCAAAAATCACACTAACTGCAACTACCTAAGTAGTTGAGTAAAATACTGTAGTAATATACATACCACAAGAAAACCCCTGTTTTATTGAAGGTGGAGTTATTGCAACAATAACTTTCCACTGCAGATTTTGGCTTGGTAGAAAAAAGGCTAACACCACCTGAAAGAAGGTGAATGTCATTATACAGCCAGGAATAAGATGTGTTGACAAATGCTTCCCCTCAAAAGCACTTATATAATCTCTTAATGAGATCAAGAATACAGTTGTATTTATTTATCTTTATATTTACATGTCTGAAATAACAGTTTTGACCAAGATTTTTCTTGGATATTTCTTAAGGATTCATATATTATTTACCATATACATCTTTATATTCTTTATTTATTTTTTTTCCCAGTTTACTAAATTACTTCTATTTGATTAAATGTATAAACTGCCAATAATGACATAAGCATAAACAAAAAGAAGCCACTTTATTTAAAATTCATATCAGAGAATAGACAAATTATTAATATTTTTAATATATTTTAAACTACTTAGATTAGCCATTTTATAAAGCAATGCACTGATCCACGAGCTTAGAATGTCTTTATGCCGATTTCTGCTTAACTGGCCCTGACCAGCGATTGGCAGGTAAAAATTGTAAAAAAAATCTGATTCTTTTTTTTTTTTTTCTTATTCGCTCACCATTATTGATACATTACCAGATGAGTCAAAATCATGCAGTTTGATGCACTGCTTGTGAGTTAAAATGTCAGGGGTGTAAATACATATATAAATAGTACATATGTAGTTATTGTAGTTCCCTTCATTCCGCTGTTATCTCCATAACATCTTCTGTGATACATGTTTTGTCTTTTATGCTTTATTGTCCTTAGAAAAAGATCAAACTTGGTCATAAAATTTTGAGAAAATCGGAAACAAAATAAGTAATTTGTGTTGGCCAGGAATAGCCTGAACGGTCCATTTTCTAATTCATGTTCTTATATGTTTATCTTTATACAGAGTGTGAATTATCCACTTATTTACAAATCTGCATTTAAATAGATGGACCTATTGTTTCTTTCCTTTGTATTCTTACTGGGCAAAAAAACCCAAATCTTAGCAAATAACACATCCTTCACTAACAATGCACCTCTTTCTTCTAATTTTTTTTTCATGCTGATCTGCAGACACGGCCTCACCATGTCCTGGTTATTGGCCATGTGGATTAGCCTTGGCTTCCTGCTGCTCTGCCAGGCCACTCTCTACCAGACCATCCAGCAGCACCACGTGGCCCGACCTGGTCGCACTGACATCCTTACTCTGGGTTTGTAGGCGTGCTCTTTTTGTCCTACTTACTTACTTCAGAGCCCAAAGTTGCCCTCTCTAGATTAGCTTTACTCAGCTCTGGCTTTAAAAAAAACAAAAAAAAACAAAAAAAACAAGGCTTGTTGTACTGTGTCAGAGTGACTTGCTATGTCAGCACGACGGGATGATTCATGGTGTTTGAAGGTTTAGCAAATAAGCAAAGGTGGGGGACTGTTAATTGTGCCTCCGCTTCAATTTAACGTGACTTTTTCAGGGAAGGAAATACATTTAACAAAATGTTGTTAATCTGCCAAGATGTGTGCTGCAGTCTGGAACATGCAAGTGCTGCTACAACCTTCTCAGATTGGGAATTGGGAGATGACTCACTTGTTTGGTGAGGAATTATTGACTTGTGCACCCTCATTTTCGCCGGCAGACCAATAGTAGCAGGAAAAGTTACAGGCAACAATCCATATTACTGTGCTGGTTGCTTGGAGAGATTTGAACACTCTGGCTTAGACTGAAATGACAATTATGTTTTCCTTCTTAGCACTGGAAATGCTTGGCAATTAAGCCTGATGCCTTCAACACCCCAAGGTCTAAAGTGGAGGGTAGACACGGAGGCGGATCTAATTCTTTGATTATGGAACAGCTTACTAGAATTGCATATGGTGTATGTGGGAGTGTTACAAGGAAGGCAAAGGTTTTTATTTTTAGAGCAAAGCAAATGCTTTTCTTAAGCTTCTAACAATGAGTGTTACTTCCACGCTTGAACCCTTGAGCCGAGTGGGGCTTTCTCTCCATGCCAAGCTGCTGTTAAACATTGATGCTGTCTACTGCTTAGTGTCCTCTTTCTCTATCTTGCACTGCCAAGTAAAGAAGCAGCAATATGAAATAAAAGAAAAAAAAAAGAAAAAGCACAGAAAAAGCGTCCTTTCAGAGTCTTACATTTGCAACAGAACAGCTGACACATGAAAATCCTACTTCAGATACATAAGTAAAAGTTCTATAAATATTTCTTACCCCAGAGCAATATAGAGTAGCGTCACTGTGTTTGAATATATTTTCAAACGGTGACTTCCAGTTTTGTTTCCTTATTCCATTATTTTTTTTGTTCGGCTGGGAAGTCAAGCTTTGTGCCAAAGATGTACAAGAAAGTGCAAGGCTAAGTTAGTGTCGTTTTTGAATAATGCAGTGGACCCGAAGGGGAAGATAAGAAGAAAAAAAAACATGGTTGTTGCCTCCTTTCTTAACCCCTTGTGGCTATATGTCTTAAAAGTTATGTTAGTTAAAAGACAGCTGTGGTCAATATTTCGGGAAGATTTACACCCTGACAGATCAACTAACAAACTTAACTTCTATTGAACCCCTGGGTAAATATGTATGCATGCTTGTACACTTACCTGCTGTCTTCTCACGGAGGCCATTATTGGGTGACATTTTCATGAATCCTCTGAGGATACAGATGTTGTTGATGACCTAACGGGCTCGTGCAAGGGGGTCTCTTGGTATGGTTGGAAAGTCAGTGGATAATTGAAATGTTGACACTTTTATTTTAAGATCTATAGCATAAGAAGATTTAAGAACAGTCTTCCGTAGAAGTTCTTTCTGCTGTAATTTTATGTTTGCAAGGTCCTGTCTTTCCACATATGAAGAAGAAAAGTTGTTTTAAAAGATAGTTTAACTCTTAAAAAAAATAAAAGTTAGCACAGAATTGTAATCTGAAGTCATAAGCATCTCATCTGAGACAGTAGCACTTCTGCTTAGGCATTAACAGCATTCTGTGTGTGCATCCCAACCTGGGGAGCAAACCCCCCTATGGGCCCCTTTGAATGCTTAAGGGGGTTTAATACCAAATCACAAGAATAAAATATTAACCCACTGAGAGGATAAAAAGGTAAAATGTCACATAAATTGTGTCAAATGCTGCTTTTACACATTTCTTTTTTTTGTCTTGTTTTTGGGATGAGATAGATACGATAGGCGGATAAATACCCAGTGTTAACTGTTGTGGGCTGATTTTATTTGTAACAAAACTGTAATTTTTTTCACATTTAGTACTAACTAGTATATAATAATTGTGTAACTTCTAAACAGATTTGGCTAAGCATAGCAAGGCTTTCATCATCAAACAATGTGGACGAACTATGGGGTATAAACTAAAAATATGCATGCTTCTCTCATCACAGGTTTCAACATGATTGGGAAAGAAATTACATTTTTTCATGAAATGAAGTCATCCCTGAATAGAGCTGTGAAAGGACAGGGTGTTGTGTAAACAGTAAATCATAATCACCTTGTGAAGTTTGTTTATTGTTTTTGAATGTATTTATGTGAAACAATGACGCCTGATACCTTTACTTTTTGTTTGTCCTTTACAGAGACTATTACTGATTTTGACCATTAAAGATGTAGAAGTGTCTTAAATGCAAACAAATTTTAGACACCTTCTGCAATTTATTTTATTGCATCGTCGGCGTAGAAATATTCAAAATAGACTGATGCCAATGTTGAAAGGAATGTTTTTTCATGTTTTGTGTGTTGAAGCCTAAACACACAATTAAAATGTTGTTTAAAAAATATTTAATTTAGTTATCTCTTAATATGTAAAGTTAAGTTTTCGGAAGGCTAATTTGTGTTTTGTGACTCAAAAGATACAGTAATTTTTTTTATTACAATATTTTTGCTTTGGGCCCGCTAAACAATTCTGTCCAGCTAAGTCAAATATTTTATCAAGCAGAGTAACTCAGGATCTGAGCTTGCCATAAAAATGTTATTAAGTTATTATAAGATTACTAAACTATTAATATGATGACTAATGGGTAACCAAAAAGGAGACATTTAACAAGCCAATATTATTCCTACTTGCTAAATGTTACGCTGATGTTTTTCCATGAGGTTTAAAGCAGACATCACTCCTGCTCGGACATAGAGTGCTGTTATCTGATCTAACCCAAACCTTTCTCTCTATATTGAAATGCTATGATAAATACTTGAATTAGAATTGATTTTATAATTTGAGAAGTTCTTTGATTTCACAGAGGCCAAAGAGCTCAGCTATAAATAGGGAGCAGTATGTAGGACATAAAAAACGGGATGTCTTGAATATTCCAGCGCTTTTCAAGCTTTGTTGTTTTAGGTATTTGGCAACAATAGTTCAAAGCATAGTGTGTATTTTTAAGTGCTTAATGTAAGACACAGACACAGCATCCATTAGCTGACATCATGAGATTTTCCAATAAACTGATCAATGATAAACTTTTAAATGAAGATGTTTAAACATTGTGTGGGTCTTGTTTTGCCACTGAATTGATTTGTTTAGTCATACAGTTTATGAATAGAGGCTGAAGATTTTGACATCATCCTGGGTATTATTATTACTCCAACTCTAAATGTTGTTTGGCAATAAATAGTTCCACCAGACATTAAATAAAATATTCATAGAAGCAGTTGTTAGGCTATCAAGGTCGAGTTAGCATAATTGTTTGATCACTCAAACGTAATCTGGTGATTAGAGCTCATATAAAAAAACAAAGATAATTTTTTTACATACAGCTAAATTTAATTTTAATTTAATTTAACTGTAACATTTTTCAAACAAATTCACGCAGTCAAGTCGACAACTGAGTGAAAAGTAGGATGTCTGCTTCGTCACCTGCTCAAAAACCGGAGTGGTTCTCTCTTTCCCATGAGCCTCTGCATCACAAAGTGCCCTACTCCACCCCCTTGCGTTCTGCTTGTGCGGCGGAAGATTGATGGCGTCCTGATTCCGGGAAGCCAATTCTGGTCTCTGAAGAAATAATCCACTACATTGACAGATGAGCTGAATGTGACATGACATAAACAAGCCAGGCTATGCACTCTCCCCACCTGCCAGCAATGAGCTGAAGGGCTCACTACCAGCACTGCTGAGGCACAAAGACCCTTGTTGACTGCTCATGCACCTCCGTGTAAAAAGTCAGCGGTGGAGCAGTGGGAATTACTATTAATATATACACTTCGTACCCTCGCTGAAGAAATGAATGCAGATCCAGCATCTTTAATAAAATTAAATGCCTCCCAAATGTGCCTTCCAATTTATTAGGTTATAGTTATCAAGTACTATTTACACAGTTAAAATCAGATGTTTGCACACAGGTGATAAAAGGAAACATTTTATTTCTACCTTACCCCAACCAAGAAATGTTTGCTCTGATTTAATTTCAGAAAATGGGGGGAAAAAATGTGCATGTAATTTTTTCGTTTGTTGTATGTAAAGTACTGTTTTTTGTAGCATTCTATCTCATGCTAAATAAACACAGTCTGAATTAACTTTAAAGGCTAAATGTAGTTCTTTAAATGAGATAAATGTTGCATTTCTCCTTTATTATATGTTTTACCCTTCAGAACTATTTTTATTGATTTCCTTTCATTATGGAAGTACATGGGAATTATTCTTAAGTTTCACAAAAAAGTCTTAAATGAATAGATTTTGAAAGAGCTGAGGTCTGAACGATTTAGAAAAAAATTGAATCTTTAATACAATTTCATTGGTTACGGTGTAAATGCTCTTTTTGCTCTTTTTCTGTTTGTATACTTCTGAAATAACATCGTGTCAACAAAACTATAAACTTCTTTGCTGAGAACAAAACACTGAAAAATACTAAGATTAGTTGTAAATTTAACATTCTTCCAGATTAAAAAAGGCTTCTCAAGTGACGTCAAACTTTAAATTGTGCAGACTGTGAAATGACAAACAATGTGCCTTTGATATCATCTAAGACTTAGGTAAGATGGTGTTCGAGAAGGTGAAGTTTTAACAGAACCACTGCAGTCTTATACAGTAACGCATTGTGGTTGACTTACAGAGTTTCGTGCACGAATGCGTTTTGCTTATGTCCATGCATTTAGGCGTGGGTGTGAACATGTATGCGTGGGAACATGCATGCTTGGCAAGCCCAGGGTGGCCTGGTTACATGACTGACTCCTGGCCTGAAAAAATCTCCCAGTCCGGCCCTGATTCTCCCAAAAAACAGATTAAAAAAACAAAATTTTAGCCTTGACCACAAAACCATTCAGATAATAATTTCTTTTGATTAACCACATTTCCTAAGTGTTTTTTTTATTTGCACAAAATGGGTGTAATTAGGAATCAGAAGAGCCTTTGAGTTTCCCTCACATTAATAGACAGATGGTTGAAATTTGACTTTTAAGCATGTAAATCATTCAAAACAGTCATTCAAACTTGTTTTAAATGGATAAAGATGGCTAACGTTAAGCTTTTGACATGGCTCTGAACTCTAGGCTGTTAAGATTTTTCAGGTATTGGTTAAAGACTAATTGTTATTTTTGTGCTTACCATAACTAAAAGAGCTTCTAATAAGGAAAGCAATTAAATTTATAGCAAGAATGATGCCATGACATTGCAGATAGGTTATGAGGTGCATGTAATGTTTTACCAAATGTGTGTAATAATTGAAATGTGTACAACAAGTGTGGTTTGTGTTAGTGTTACTTTCAAAAAAAGTGTAGTTCAAACACATCAGTTGGGGCATAAACATATTTTAATAACATATTTGAATGCTTCTGATGCCAACCGTGTAGCTTTGCAATAAAATTGGGAAGACAAAGATGACCTAGAAATTGTATAAATCAGAGCAAAATTTTGGCTTTTGCCCGCAGATCTGAAATGTCTTGTAAAATTTATCCCCAGATGATTTGAATGCATCTTAATGAGCTCATTGTTCAACATGCCATAATGCTCCCTGAGCTTTCGAAAACCTTTGAGGGAAAAAAAACATGTAATTACTTTGATTAGCCAAGATTTATCATATGTTACAAAGCTGAATAACAGTGTGATCACACGCATACTGCAGATGCATCTGTTAAATCAATGAATATCCTCCCAGTTTTTTAAAAAACAAATAAAAGAAAAATACTATTTTCATTATGAACCTTTTAAGGACACAGGAAGAGCAAAATATAGATGTTTCCTGGTAATGAATATCAAAATGAGTTGCAGATGGTTGAACCTAAATTTCCAACTGGATTAAGAAAAGATGCAATTCATTGATAATGTTAGAAAAAAAAAATATATATTTTTTTGTATTTCTCCCCTTGTTTTTTTCTTCTACTGCTGAACCAGATGTCTGGTTTAGAAAACTGACAATTTTCTGCTATTAAAGCTAGGAATGTATCTTCACCCACTTAGAAACTAAACGCACCCACTCTCTTCCACTCATTTCATTATTTGTCAAAATAACTGCAAGCACCAGAAAAAAGGTGAGCAACATGCTTTTTCTCCTTTACAGCCAACATCAAACAAATAATCCTTTTTCTTTTAAGTAAAATAATTTTTTTTTTCTTAAAGAAAAATTAGCAATGGATCTATCCTTCTCTGCCCACATAAACATCCTATTCACCTAGCCTCTCCTTTCTGTTTTTGTTTTGCAATTAAATCAGCTTTATTTGATTCCTCATTAAACTGTGGCGACTAATTAGCGTGAGAATTGATGGTGAAAGAAAATTCAATTAAATAGCAGTTACTTGAATGAATAACGCCTTTGTTGTGCTTTTGTAAAGTGGATGGAAAGGAAGAGTGGATCGCGGGCTGATGTGGAAATTGTTCTCTATCTACACTTGTACGGCCATGTATATTTAAGCCCAATGAAAGTCTTTCTGCACATGGCTGTAAACCATCTATGATGAGACACAAGGTGATGGATATCATAGGAAACATAAATTCAGTTAGAAACATTCATTTCTTCAACATGAAGTCTACAAATCCAACTGTAATCTACCTCCACATGGGATTATAATTGTCCTGAAAATTGAGATTAGTTGTAGACCTCCCCAAAAAATTTTATATTGACATTATCACACAGTTGTTTAAAATAATAAAAGAAAACTCTTTTAAAGCTTTGCTAATAAGTGCCTGATGATCCAGGTCCCGAGCACCATATCCTCAGACCAAAGCCTCTTCCACTCAACTCCCCATGCACTTGCACCAAGCAGCCCTTCTCTCACCCTCTTCAGCTCTGTCGGCCCCTTGGAAGATTTGTCATGGATCAGATGAGATAATTTGTTATGGATTAGTGCACTTAAATGTCTGTGTGATAGTGGAAGCAGTCACTGGAAAAGCTTTGGAATCCTATTACGCTGCCCTTTATGGCCAACGAGATGACAGCAAGAAGCGGAGGTTGGATGGGCTCTCTCTGTGGTCCGTCTGCTCTTAGCTCCTCTCACTCAATCAGATGTTCACTTACCACCCTGCTCCATTTGGTTGTTCAAAGAGGGAAACAAGGTATAAGGTACCGCTGATTTGTTCTTAATTGTTAATTTAATTCACACACACACCACACACACAAATATATACATTTTCTTGAAACTAGGTCTCAGACTGAAACTTTCTAACTACCACCCACCGGCCAGTTGTATGCACGAACGAACAGATACCCACCAAAACTAAGCAAAAAACGTGCATTGCATTGGGTTACTGAACTTGATTAGTTTTTAACAGACTTGTGAAAAGGAGTATACATGTTTTACATGAACACCTGGTGAAGTAGGTCCAGAAGTCTGTGCATGAAGTTGCTGCTGACATTTTTCCTGTTTTAAAAATGTGCTCAGAGGTACAAGTCAACCACATGCGCATTTGGATGACATGCCTAAATTACAGTACCATTTAAAACCTTGGCATTACAACTACAGGGGATTGAAGGTGTCCTGGCAGACTCATCTAACCACAAAGCTTTTCACCCGAAAGTAGTGATTTCTAAGATAGTGTTCTTGTGTATACATAGCCTCAGTATCACCTGTTCAAAGTATGCTATTCCAGTTAAAATCCCAGTGAAGTTTAGGATCTCCATATTGCATTTGCATTTGTAATGGTAGGACATTAAACCTACCTACCAAGAATACTGAATTCATTTTCTTTCAAATTTCCCTTGCAATAAGTATAGCATGCATATCTAACCATCTATTGGTTATAGAGCTTTTGTGACCCCAAGATGACAGACTTTATTGGTTTCTTTACCAAGACGCTTTAGATATATGAATGTTTTTTTTTTACCATTGTTACCATCCTGCTCACTGGGCGTGGTGACAAGACGAACATCCTGTCTTGTTCAGTCTAGTAGCTGCAGTTTAGGAGCCGTCTGTTTCCTGCCATATTTACACTCCTGGGAAACAAAAAGACATGGATTCCTAATTACAGTTTAATAGAAACTATTAACAGATGTAAACACTAAAGTATAAATCAAATTGAGAGAGCTTACAAAAACAAAAACAACATACAAACTCCATACAGAACCGCTCCTGCCTGGATTGTCTTGTTGCAAGGAACCAGTCCAAACAAGTGCCTCACTGTGAAGCACAGCCACTATAAAGGTTAAATCACTGTATAACACTGGCATATTATGTCATGTGGTATCATATGCAGTGCTCTATCACCAGTGGGCTTCTTAGGCCCTGCAGTTGCATTTCAGTGAGGCTAAATAGCTTGTTTATGCTAATGGGCCAGAGACCTGTTACGGGCTGATTGTGATGCAAAGGAGCGACTCTGCAGCAGTTAAAATGTTACCCATTCAGTATTTTGTTGCTGAAGCCTTACCTTTGACAACGAGTTCATTTATCCAAATGCTAGCAATATAAAGGATGTTCCCTACTCTTCATAAGCCACCTTAGCGAGAAATGAAAAAAAGAATACATTAAAATGTGACAGTATTCACTGCTTTGTAAAAGTAAACATCATAAAATAAATTAACTTTTAAGGTTTTATTATTGTTTCAACCACAAACGCAAATCATAGAAAATGTTTACAAATAAAGGCAGAATTTTTGACACTTGTTTGCCTTTTCATATGTTTCACATCTGATGTATTTTCTTCAACAACAAAGCAAATTACCGAAACCATGCAAGCAGCACCTCATGCCTCTGCTCTCTATTGATCCAGTTTTTCACTGACAGCTTATGGTGGTAAATATTTATAGTTAAATATCAGTATTTTGGCTTTGAAGCAAGCCATTAAAGGGAGTTATTAACTGACTCAACTGTATGCCTTCGCTCAACAGAATCTTATCGCTCGCGGGTTGTTTTTCTAGTTTTCCAGTTTGTTCAGCAGTAGTAGGCAGCACTTTTTCACAGTATGTTGCTATGCAAAGCGCCCAGCCATATTTGTTAGAACCCGGTAAATATCGTCTAAATTTTGGCAGTTTAAGACTAAGATATTTGACATTTTCCAAATGAAGCAATACACTTCACTTAAAGATTTATCTATTTATTTTTTTGAATCTATAAAGTGGGAGTTTGCTGGCACTGAAATGGTGCTTTCTTAGTTCGGTCCAGGAAATCACTCAGCCAAGCTCTGACAGGAAACACAAATGGATTACGGGGTTTGGAATTATGGAAACAGAAATCTTCTCGCCTGAATATGTCCCAACTTGTCAAGTAAATGATTGAATGTCTGTCTTAATTTTCCACCAGTGCGGGCTCTGTCAGTGTTGGACGAGGTCTATTTATCTTTTCTGATGTGTCTGGCTGAATCCGTGTGGCTGCTGTGTTCAGACAGAGGCGTATTGTCTTATCGCGGTCTCAACTGACAGCAGGCACTCTAATAATGGAAGCTAGGTTGAGATGTCACAGCTAAACGTTCGTCACAGCACGGCTGGACAGGATGCGAGACATGATACGGTCGCAGCCAAAAGCCACGGTGAACGGACGGGAAGTCTTATTTTAATCCACTTTGACCATTGCGTCGTGTGCCCTGGATTCAATTTGCCCCTCACCCACATTGTACTGTGACAGACTGAAAATAGAGGAAGACAATTAGCATCCGCGGACTGTGCCGTGTATCTTCATTTGCCAAAGTATCTCCAGCACATGTCAGGCTCATTGAACATGGCTCAGCACCCGGTGGCTGTTGGGCAGGAGAGTGAGAGAATGAAAGATGAGGTGGCCCCTGCATGTGTCAGTCTCTAGCCTAATGACCCACAGGCTGTCTTTCTCACAGCTTCGTCTATTACTGTACTTTCACTCTTTGTACTTGTCGGGCTCCAGACTTCTCCTTAGCTTATTAGCTCATTTACCTCAGCTCTTGTTCTGATCTTATGGTATACTTGCTGTCAGTAGAAGCTGCGTTATATTTCAGTTTTTGGTGTGGCACTTTCTTTAAGTTTGAAAATCTTTATTTCTAGGGAAAGATCATTTTGTTCTGAGGAAACTAGTCAGGCAGCAGATTCTCCTCTTTTTCATCCTTACATCCCAGAGGTTTAGCTGCAGCGAGACACTAAGCTTTTTCAACGAAAAGACCTTTTGACCTGCTTTCTCTAAGTTTAGAGGGTTCTGTGTAAATGTGGATTAAACGCCTCTCTGAGGCTATATTTCTTCTTTTCTGTTTTACTGGTTAGCATCAACACTGTTAGGAGAATGTTTTGCTATGTTGCAGTGTGAGAAATCTGGATTCTGTCATCATGATCATGATCTCTTTTTTTCTCCTTCTGTGTGGATTTTAGACTTTTCAGACTAGCAAAATGCAAGTCACGTCTGCCTGATTATTGTTTGAACTATATAAATGCATATCCATAATCATTACCTATTTTTTTTAACACTATAATATATTTTCTCCCTGTGTGCTTGGGGATGCAACATTAATTCTCTTAGACTTCATTTCCTCACTGAAACAAAAAAAGCTTTTTTATTTTGCAGCAGTCTGATTTATAAAACCCATACTTGTTAAACTAAGCTGCAAAATCATCTGATGCATTTTATGATTCATATCAACCATCAGTTTTTATGCTTTGCTCAAGCAGAAGCTTGAATGCTATTAGGATTTTTGTGAAAGATCTATTCAAACCATTACATAACTATTGTTAAGAAAACAAAGCATACAACTGAAATCTTTTAACAAATAAAACTGATAAAAAATGTTGCATGCATTTTCAGTCGACATTCTTTGATACACTTTAATTTAGTGCAACCGATGCAACCTGTGTGAAATGTACTCTCAGGACAAACAAAGCAAAGGCCATAGGGGCTTGAGAACATTAAACATCTCAGGGGCCCCGGTTCAGCCGGAAAATATGAATGGCGGAACTACATAACCTACCATGAAAGGGTAGGTAAGGCGAGTATTAATCAAAAAGGCGGCCAATAGGTCCATGGTAACTGAACGATTTGCGGGAAGAAAACTAAACTGTTACAGGTTGAAATATATCTAAGACTTCAATGGAATATTTTAGATCAACATACATTCAAGTATTAGCATGGCTCTGTCAAAGCCCAGATCTTAATCTGTTTATCGACTTGACAATATTATACAGAAGTGTTAGACCTGCTTAAAGACTCTCATTTGTACTTTTAATCTGTGAAGACACATCAAAAAATTCCACATAAAAAATCATTTTTTTAATTTAGAAAATACAAGTTTGATTATTTGTCAACTCCAGGTTAACAAATGAAAGTTGTATTCCATCTGGTCATTTAATTTGTGTTGCTACACTAGCTATTTAGTGATGTCTCTGTTTCTGTTTTCTTGTTTTATCCACTCATGTTCAGTATCCATGGGACATTGGTAAAACCCTACCAGGAAGTGAGCTAAAATCCTCATATTTTGCAGTGAAGTTGGGAATTACTTTAAATACTGGTGTGTTTTTCAAGATGACAGTATTGTGTGGTGTTTGTTCTTAATTTGTAGTAGCTTTCAGGGCTATATTTCATCTCTGCTTGTATTTGCCTGCACTCAGGTCTCAGAAGATTGCCAACTCTTCTACCAAGTGCAGAGACCATTACAGTCCTGAATAAAACACAGGATTGTTTTTGTGATATAGTCAATGGAGGGAGCAGCACATCTGTCTGATGCCTAATTTTCATCCACTTTGGAGAATGCATGTCAGCCAAAGAAGCTGGGTTAGAGTCGCAAGTATTATCCAATCACCATCTTTGTCACTTATGTCACAGTGCGTTACCTTTATCTTCTGCCTGGCAGGATGACAATATTTCTTTTAAAAAGACAAGATTTCCCAGTAGGAGTTTCTACTTCTCACACCTTGTTTGAATTTAGAAGATTTGCGTACTGTCAGGAGTGTCACCCTAGTCTGCAGGTCTGCAGTTGTATTTTGATGCAGTGATGTTAGAGTAATTTGGAGGATTTACACTAGAGCCAAAACATTTTTCTCTGTTTTAACTGTTAAGCTGTTTAGTACTCAAGAAATGTCATTCTGAACTGAAGACGTCTGAAAAGGTGTTACCTGAAATAACTACTTCGATTTCCAACAGTTTTATGATTGGTGGTGGCTATTATAGTGTTAAGCAATTTAAAAAATGTGTGGTAAATGAAATCTACAAACAGAAAAGTACTAAACATGTCTAAGGCCTCAACAGCAGAGTTTTATTGACAAATACTTATCATAAAACATTTTAGTTTGACCTAATATCCATTGAGTTATGATAACATCATGGGACTTTAAGCCTTTACCTTACCCTTTTCCAGCACTGCTGAACTCAGATGAAGAGATGACTCTGCTGTGTTGGAGCAGACATGTGTGTAAAACCTGCAGGAAATGGATCTTGAGGATTAGGGTCGGAGACCACTAGTTTGGAAGTTCCCAGCTTTAACACATCTGGTGACAGCTCAGCAAAAGCCTGTTAATCAGACTGCAGTTAAATTTAGGTGTACACCTAGCATCTAAAACATGCGTGTTGTTGCAGAACAAACTTTGTATGGTCAAATAAATCCTGAAGATAACTCCTGCTCTGCTTTACAGATTCCAAGATAAAAGAACGGTTGCATAAATAAATACTGGTGTGGTGGAGGTGCTGCTGGGAGGTGCGGCGTCATAAGATGTGTCCGTCAAAACTAGATTTCTTTTGTCTGCTTGTTGTTGTTGTACAATATCGTAACTAAACAATACACTCTTGTATGAGCAAAAATGTGAATACATATGGCCAGTTTTAGTGTTGTTGTAGAAACAGTAGTTAACCTTTTGAAAAAAAAAACGATTTAATTTAACAGAATAAATTATAACTAAAAACAAAAGAAAATATTAATTGGAGCTGTATGTGTTACTAAGGAAAATATGAAGCGCAGAGATATTAATAGGAATAGTTTTTTGCATTTGTACTAAAAGCGTCCCTCTCTAAACTGATTTTTTTTAAACTTCTATTCATTATAGAATACTAAAGCTCAGGTTTTACAAATCCATTTATAGTATTCCTGCCATTTATTTCAATATAAGGCCATTGTAATGTGTTTAAACATATTTCTTTGTTCGTTTTGAAAACAAAATAGAATATAAAAATTTGGGCATCAACCCTGAAAACCGCCCTTAGGTGGCACAGTGGCTAGTATAATAAGATATTTCTCTACAGATACTATTGACTTAGCTTAGCAGTGGTCAGTTTTAAATGTGAAAGATCCATACATCCACCTGCTTATCTGTGTAGGGTCCCGAGGGTATACACACCCTGGACAGTTGCCGATCCAGTGCACAAGATCATATAGGCTTATTCAAAAGCTGCAAGGCTGTGGACCCGTTAACTTGCTCATTGTTTTATTATATTCAGCCCTCGAGTGGACCCATTAGTTTAAGACTGTCAACTGTTGATTCATCTTTCTAATCAATTAGGAGAAAACCAAAGTCTTCATTGACTTTAAAAAGAATAAGAGTTAACAGGAAGTTCTTGCTGATTTGTTTTCTGACTGTATGAGTGAGGATCACAGACCTAATAAGTGAAACACTGAATCCTAAAAAACACAACAAAGTCACTAAGGTAAAAGTTTCAAGGCTGATTGGGCTCTCTAAATTGTCCTTAGGTGTGAGTGAGTGTATGAGTGGTTGTTTGTCCTGTATGTCTCTGTGTTGCCCTGCGATGGACTGGCGACATGTCCAGGGTGTACCCCTGCTTCTCACCCGTTGTAAACTGGAGATAGGCACCAGCACACCCACCCAACCCCAGGGACAAGGCTGTACAGAAAATGGATGGATGGATTGAGGTTTAGGGGTGACAGTGCTGGTCTTTTTTTAGTGGTGGGGGACATGTGTGGTTCCTCTCTTTTCAATCTCTGGTCATGTGGCATTATCTGTCTAGGCTTGTGAATTGTGGACAGAAGGCATCAGTTCAGTAATGGAAAAAGAACCACATCTCTGTTTTTTGGAAATGTATAATTCAGTGATGCCTTCTGCAGAATTTTGAATACCCCAGCATCACGGCTTATTTATTCGGCTTGAGTACAGACAATGGACATGATAACAGTAGACTTAAGTTACTGTGAATCCAGGTCTTCTGGGAAGAAGATCTCTCCTAGGCAGCATAAAGAGGTCTTGGTGTGCAGAAGTCCCCTCCGATCTAGCCCGGGATTGCAACAAAAAACTCCTCTTGCTTCTTGGAAACTAAGACTGGGTTAATGTAGCCCATGCTGGGATAAATTGTTTTATGCCAGTCTACTTATTCCCTGTGGTTCATTCCTTAACGACTGGAGGCCCAAGGTTGTAGTTTATTTCAGTAGGTAGTGCTTTTTTTAAGGGTTTTAAGTTTTTTTTCTCTTTACTTTGTATTTTTGTTTTTAAACCCCTGATGTTACAGGTTTTGCTCTTTTAGCTGCACTTCACAAAGCATACCAGCTGGACAGTATTTGAACCAAGTTCATGTTAGAAGCTTCAATCCCACTTAAACTATTTGGTAAATTCTGAGTTTTGTTGGAACCACTTTCCATGCAAAAAACAACTTGTGTTGTGAACTTGGTACTGACTCAGCAGTTGGGTGGGGATGTGAAGCTGGAGGAGATGAAACTCCAAAAGTTCAAATTGATGTGTGTCACACCACTCTCTGCCCAGAAGTCTGACGACTGCTAACATTAGTAGAATTTTAGATACTATTTCCAGGTCTTAACATACGTTTTCATCCGTTGCTGTAGTGAGCGAGTAAAATTATTGTAATAGGAATGTTAAACACCAGTGAAACACTAAACACTGACCAGTTAATCATGCTAATCTCTTTGGAGCCTTGTGCGTGTTTACGCTTTGAGTCTGTGCAATTGTAAAACACATTTAAGCCAGTCAGTGCCACACTTCTGTCAAGTACCACACAACCATTAAACATTTCCTGGTTCAAATCATGTACAGTAACACCCTTTTTATCAAATTAAAACTTTTTTCCCCTTCACATGTGGATGTTTCTCTGGTTGCAACTGTTTCTATGACCCTGAATGTTTGGGAAGAAAGATCGGAATACAAAAATATGAATTTGTGATTATAAGAAAGAACATGCTGGGATGAACCATAAGGAAGAATCCAGCAGGCGTGCAGTAGGGCTGCTGCTCAAACCCTGGCCAGACAGATGGCATTCATCTGATCATAGTGATGCTGTAATGGTTGGAGAAGAGAGACAGTGCTCATGAGGAGGCCTTGTTACCAGTTTGACAGGCAGACAACTGTTTAACATTCATGCAAACTATCTCTGTGCCCGACTGTGTGCTTAGAATCCTTCATATCAAAACGCCTGTGTGTCTTCTTGTGCTTGTGCGTGTTAGTTTTTAATTTGCAAACTCTAAGCTGTGGTGAAAATCACTATCGCCTTACATCAAAAAGTTTAGTATGAATTTATCATTTTGTTTCTCTTTCATGTCCTATGAATACCAGCAAACAAATAATCTTTTTTATCTTTTAGGAAGAATATCATCTGTGTGATCTATATTCAACAATAAATATAAATATCTCTTCCTATCTTTGCACTATTTAGTGTCTTGCAAAAATATGCATTATCTTTTAGCATTTTTTTAATTTTTATTGGAATGTATTTGACTTCATGCAATACACCCAATCAAACAAAGCATAGCATCTGTTTATGAAGTGAAAGATGAACTTGAGCTTTTTGTTTTGCAAGGTCACATAGCTGCAGTGTACCACTTCCTTTCAATTTAACCAAGATCATCAACATTGTTTAGATCTATATAAAAAATCTATATCTGTTAAATGCATTAATATTTGAGATTGTATGGCAGCCTTTTTTTTTATAATGCACTGAAAAGTCCCTCAAGAGCCCAAATATGAATACTCCCCCCAAATAAACTATTAATGAGAAAGAATTCATTTTCAAGAATGTAGAAAGAAGAAAAAATCTTCTTCACATAGTCATGTTTTTATAAAGCTTTCAATAACAAAATGAAGCAACATTTTTGCAGTTGGAAAGACATTTTCTTATTATAGATGTTGACTGATGCTGGAAATAAAATGAGTTTAAACTGATTATAAACTTGAGTGTATGCACAGCTTTCAAGGCTATTTTGTCTCTATTGAACATACAGTAAAAATGTATACAATTTATCCTACTTTTGGTGTCCTGACAGGCTCCGTGCCCCTAATGTATGAGTTTGTATAGCAAAAATCACCAAAATAGGTACCACAGTAACACCCACATACAGTGAGGAGATTTGACTTTATGTAGCCCTCAAATTTGTTATGAAAATTAAGTTGAAGAACTAACCATCCTCCGTCTTTCACCAGCAGCTCAGGTACAAACCTTCTGCACAGCAAAACAATATGCAAGTGTGACATCCTTGTAGTGTCTGTAGTTGTTCCTTTGCACTCAATTATTTTGTGATATGGGATGAAAGAGGACATCCTACTCTTTAATTTCCCAGTGATTGTCTTCCCATCCTGCTCTTCCTGGATTTTGTCACAGAGCGGAAATAATTTTCAGATCATTTTCAGGCCTTATCTTGTCACACTTGCACATCCATTTTTTAAAAGGTTAGACATTAATAGTGCAAATTCCCTCCTTTTTCTGCCTTTTCTCCCTTCTTTACCTCTGATATGAGATTAGATTTTTTTCACCCAGAGCAACAGACAGAGACTAATCCACAGGCGATGTAAAATATTAGTCCTAAAACCCCATCGTTGGTTGATAGTTCTGTGGGTTTTTTAAATATTGGGCATTAAACAGGCCCTTGTAAAAATCAGACTCACACTTGCTTTGACACTGCGTGTTTCATGGAAGACAGCAAACTAGACCTGAAATCCCAACGTGTTTGAAGCATTAGACAGACATAAAGCAGACATTTTTATTTCGTAGATCTGGAATTTTCGTAAATTTATTTTTAATTAAAAACTAAGACTGGGATTGGAACAAGCAAAGTAAAAATGAAAAAAAAAGTTTCCTCTTAACTTCCCTGTGGTTTGAAAGTTTGAATTCAACACTTAGACAAAGCTGCCAAAAAGTCTTCTTTACTGGAAATTCTAAGCTAAGTTAGATTTTTCTCACGGATTGCTTGTTTTAAAAAAAAATGGCATTAACCACTATCAACCTCAAAGATCACAAAGAATATTAGTTATTTGTTATAATTTTCAGGATAAGCTAATGATTTTTTTTGTTTTGTAATACATGACTGATTCTCCTTAACAATGACACAGGCAGAGGTTGAATAAAAAAGAAAAGAAACTACCTACATCCATTCACATATCACATTTCTGAGATTGGATCACTGGAGCAACAGGTCCAGGAGGAAAAACCAGACATCACTCTCCAGCTCCAAATATGTGCCTAGGTCAGAAGGGACATATGTAATACCTACAGTGGCCTCATGATCTCCTTTTAGTGGGACTAGCCTAAAAAAACTGCAAAAAGACGTGCCCTGTAGTTTTTCTTTTAAAATGCATGAAACGCATATATCCTGTTTAAGGACCAACTGTAGTCCTCCAAGCATTCCCATGTACAGAACTACTCACCCTATCTTTAAAGCTGTAAGTTCGGCCAGCCTGCAAAGGAAGCTCATTACCTGCATTTATGTAAGGATCCTTATTTTTTTTTCATGATCGATATCTAACGATTAAATGTATGGTTAGAAAACTTTGAGAAATAACCCTATAATCCTGCAGGCCCTATAAATTACCTCAAGAGAAATGTTCAAACATCAAGATCTAAAATAATGTGGGCTAGAAAACCAATGTCCTTCGAAGCCCTCAGCATCACTGCAAGTGGAGAGTTTGGCCTACTGTTCCATGATGAGAATGAAAGCCACATTGTTCTTTCTTCTTCAAGGATTCAACCATGGGTCTGAATTTTCTTTTTTTCTTACAACAACAAATAAGCTTTCCTACTGAGACCCTGCCAAGAGTGATCTCAGATGTTGGAACATCTGAGATCACACTGTTGGACCACACTGTCCAATCTGCTTTGTTAGAAATTGGCATACACTACCCTGATCTGCTACTACACAGGTGTCGCCCCAGTCCTTCATTTAGCATGTCAACTATAACAGCCCAGCAGTGTCTGGCTTCTGCCCCTTCTGGCTTTGCAGCTTCATATGTCAATTTAATGTTTTATGTTAATCTTTTTTTGAAAATCACAAGTTTTAGTTTTTTCTTTTTTTCCATTCCAAGCATGTCTGGTATTTTATTTTTTATATTACATGTTTGTCATCTAAAATTTATTAAAGGGGCTAAAAGTTTACATGACATAGTAGAGTTACGTCTGGTGGGAAAATTAGTGCTTGAAGCAAGCAATCTTGCACCTGCTTTTTATGACTTTACCATCAGCAATTTTCAAGGATGAAGAAAAAATGATTTGGTGCTGGTTTATTACTAATGGGAAATGTTGGAGATTAACTCGTGAGACGATAGTCTCTATCCTCACAGACACTTTCTCTCTCTCTTCATTTTAGTCGTTTGTAATTAAGACCCATTTATCAGACTTTAGATAACTACAAGGACGCCATTGGAAAGTTTCCAATGGCAGTTCTACTTTACAACTCCAATAATGGGCAGATGTATCGAACACACCATTGGCATTTAAATTTGAACAGATTGCTACATTTGAATAAACTACAGGATGAACCACAGTTTTTTATTTATTTTCTTTTATCAGCCAAAAGGGATCTAACTAGTCATTAATCACATTTTGCCTACTCATTAATACTTTACAAGAGGATTATAATTTAAATTGAAGTTAATAAATTTAATTCAATTTCAAAATTTGAACATAAAACCTTGCTCTAATAATTGTATTTCCACCAAATAATCTTTAGTGAGCTGTTTTTACATAAATGGTAAATGGTTTTGATTAGGACGTGAAAACTTGCTGGTGCTGTTTTTTATGCTAAAGCATACCCCGATCTTTAATTATTCTCCTATAATTATTTTGGCCATGCTATGAGTTCCTGCTATGGTCCATTCCCTATTTTCAAACTCAAAGCTGCATGCACTACAGACAGATCAAAAGCTTGTAAGTGTCAAGCATTGCCTTGTCCCTGATGCTACATTAAAAGCTTCTCACTGGATGTTCAAGATTACATTAGCAACAACTCTACGCTTGTTTCTTTTAGAATGTCATTCAGAAACACTGTGAGATTAAAGTTTATTTTGTCTCTTTAAAAAATACAGAGAGCACATTCAGCGCAGCTTGTTTTCCAACATGCCGAAGATGTCAGTAAGTAAGACTGCCAAGGCTCTATTGTGTTAAAGTTTTGAATACAGGCATGGGCTCTTACCACTGCACTCCTTAAAAAACACGAGCCAAAACTGAAACAATTTCATTCACTAGAGCTGTAAAAATAGGGGGAGGTGCCTCCGTCGCCTTGTGCGTTCAGACTCACCGTTCACACCAGTTTGCTGATCTAAATGTAATTCATCAGCCCTTAATGGACTGCTCAAATTGTCTCTCCAGGTTCTTAACTCATAGAGCAAAAGAACTTGGCAGAAACAGAGTGGGAACATATGGTGAATAGAGTAAACAGACAAGGCCTGCAGGGTCTCTTGTCATTTTAAAATGTGTACATTCTTTTGTGAAAGTTTTTTCTTTCTTGTACTAGATCTTATATCCATACTGAAGAAACATTTGATGGTTAAATCCAACAAGTGGTGTCCATTGCAGTATTATTAAACCAAGATTATTATTACCTAAAACACTCAAAATGATATGCTTGCACCTGCCATGCAGTTGTCACACTGTGCTTTTTTATAACTCAGAGGAGTTTTTCAAATGCGTGTACTATACTCGCAATCCTTCAGTTTCATCACATTTTCAGTCACAACCTGAGATTCATTGACTAATCAAAGTAGTCCATACATGGTGGGTAATTCATGCATTATAAAGCTTTTTACCAGTACAAATCTGAAAGGTGATGAAAACTTTTGTTTTCTTACTCCCTTGGTCAAACCTTTCTAAAAGCACAACTGCACTGCGTTTCAGCTACAAATACGTTGTGGTTTAAAATGAAAGGAGTTTTTCTAGCAGTTAAAGGATTATTTCATGTCATCTGCAGCCTTAAGCAAGTTTTCTTATGGGATTACCCTGTGAATTTCTCTACCAATCTTAAAATCAGTTCTGACCAGCTTATTTCAGAACTGGACAGGAAAAACATCATGATTGAAGGAATTAAACAGTGCTTGGGGAGGTGCTAATATTTTTGGACACTGGTGCTGTAAGACATCTCTGAACATTCTTTGCAGAACAACTATTACGCTGACTCATTTACATGGTGGAGTCTATTTAGGGTCAATTTGTTGCACTGTATATTAATTATGATATCAGATGATGAGATGATTAAAAATTTTAACCATACTTTTTTTTTCTTTTTTTTTTTACATTTACTTATCTTAAGCCTCATAAGTATATTTTCTTCTATCTTGGTCAATCATATAGCATCCCATTAAAAACAATGTTTGGGGTTGTTACAGGAGAAAATGTGAAAGTGTCATTAGTAGAACTACTTTTTGCATGGCACAATGTCTCTGTAGTGCTTTATAGAACACATTTTTTTCTTTTTACATACAGCCTAAACTTAATTAGAGATCAAATGTTTACATAGCAGTGAGAATCCCTCACAGAGTCACGTTCACCTGCATGTGGCTTCAGCTGTGAGAGGAGTTCTCAGATCTATCCTCTCTCTTAAAACCAATTTGCTCCCTCCGATTTTCTACATTTCAACAAGATCACAAAGCTGAAAGGGCTCAAGAGCGGGAACAACAGCAACTTTGTCAAATTGCTAGTCATTTTCTAAGGAGCAGCATCACTTACTGGGAACCCTGTCAACTCCATTAGGACTATGATCCCATTTGTAAAAGGAGTGTGTTTATGTGGGACACCATCAAATGGTTCTTTTTTTCCCGTCAGAAGACTCCTGGATTCTCCTGAAAAGTGTAAAATATCGTAACCTGTAAACCTGAGCTTGTGTTGCAACATTTTAACCTTAAACACAGGATTTATTATTTCCTTTCGACACAGATGTTTAAGAGGCACGGCTTGGTTTGTGTGTACGTTTTTTTCAATCATGACTCTTTATATGCAACTGATTACTCAGTTTAGAAAATGCGACACAGGTGGTGGACATTCTTTATTGCTCAAACGGCTTTTTTAATGAGAAACAAATGGAAGCTAAAGAAACCCAGTAGCTCTGAAACAATTTACCGGTTTAGTAACTTTTATTTTAACAAAAATCACTTTAAACTTGGAGTCTATGTGCTTTCAGAAAAGGCTGAAAGCCACAACCAGTTAGTCTGCTAAGAAAGTTGCTTCCTTGTACTTCAGGTTTGCTGAAGTCTTCACCTTATCTTTGACCGTCTTCACGCTACTCAGGAGACACAGGTTTTACTAGAAATTTCTGGATTTAGACCTCTAAACCTCAAAAGGAGGAAGTAATGTGTCTACAACATTACTTAAAAGACCATTTAACTTTAACTAAAAATTAATTACCTTAAAGAAAACTAACATGATTCTTGTTTTGCGTTTTAAAATGTGTTATATCTTGCATGTTTAATGCCCTATGTGTCATGATGTGTGTTTTGTTTGGTTCCGTTTCCTCCCTGTGTCTCGTCACTCCGCCTTCATTCACAGCTGTCTGCAATAATTCACTCCCCTTCTCAACCAATCACACCCCGGTTCTCACTATTAAAGCCACATTCAATCATGCACTCACCGCTGGATCGTCTGTTAATTTCCCCTGCTGTTCCTCGTTGCTCCTAGCCTTGCCCCTGCTATTCCTCGTTGCTCCTAGCCTTGCCCTGTTAAGTCCTCTTTGCCTCTAGCCTTGTCTCTGCTTGTTTCCCACTACTCCTAGCCGTGCCTGCATTCATCTACCCTTGGTTGTTTCCTGTTGTCCCTCCTTGTCCCTCCTCTGATGTCCCTCGCCTGTCTCCGCAGTTCCTCAGTCCCTGTGTCTCTGGTG
>JAVLVB010000990.1:2451183-2469251 GCA_032876305.1 Orestias chungarensis
CCCGTGTTAGTGTTTGTTTATTTATTTATTGTCTTTGTGCTTGTTACATTTGGTTCCGTCATTATTGTTTCCCTGCTTGTTGTTATTTTAGTTCCGCCTCCGCGCCCTTAGTTTTCCTCTCGCTCCGTTCCGTTGTCTGTTGTTCCCGGTGTTATTCCTTTCGTGTTCTGTTATATTCAACCCCTCAATAAATTTATTAACACTCAACTCCACCTCTGCTCGAGTCATTTAAACCGTTCCTGACACTATGTCAACCCACCTGGGATTTCTTTCTTTTGTCTATTTCAATTCCAGGATACTGGCTTGATATTATAAAGCTCAAACAAACTGGATTAAATTGGGAATATATGAACAGCGAGGACAGCTTAGACAAAGGTTTATTTTTGCAACTCCTCAAAAAAAAGTGTTCATTATGAAAATAATCTAAAGGTGTGGTTGTGGATTGGAGAGCATCTGGTTAGAAAGCATCAGGGTCTCTGCTTAACTTTTTACAAGTGATATGGTTCTATTGAAAAGTTCAAGCCATGGTTTTCGTCAAACGCTGTAGCAGTTTACAGCCTAGTAAGAAATGTTCCTCTCTACTCTAGTAATTCCATCTCAAACTTATCTAAAATAAGCAAAAAAAAATGTGTGTGGATGAATTGATGTTTAGATGTATGGAAAGGATGGAAATAGAGAGATGCATATAACAGTTATATGGGACTATTATTAAGCCTTCTCATAATTTTGGATTACACTGGATTTGTTCTGATGGCTTACAAGAATCCGTCTTGGATGAGTGAGTTCTGCCAGTGATGGATTGAGGGACTCCTTTTCTCACCTCGCTATTTCTCAGCACTTTCATGCAGCCCTGCTGACCTTACTTTATGCTCCGTTTGGCAGGAACACTTATTCCCATCCACCTCTTACTTTCTCTCTCTCCCACACCTTTCTTCAGCCCTGTTTCTACAGCCCTGACCTAACAGAAAGAAACAAGTCTTCATGATTTTTTTTATATCTTAAATATCTTGGGACTCCGTAGCCGAGGTTAAGAGTTTTTGTGTGATCAGTGCTTTCCAGGCTCAACATCTTGCTTTAATCAGGATATTATCTCCCTTCCAGAAGTTACTCAGACAGGTATACATTTTTCTTTTCACTTCTCTCCTTTCACCTTTTTTCTTGCGCTTTCCCCTTCAACTCACCCTTTTCCTGAAGTGTTAGGGTGTTACTGAAGTCTTCCCTGTGAGAGATCTCTCCCTAGCAGAAGGTTGAGAGGAACTATATGGTGTTAAATGGAAAGATTATGATGTAAAGTGGAAGACAAGGGAATAGGAAAGTAAATCAAAGTGAGTGTGACCTTGACAGAAGTATACACCACTGGTAAATCAAAGAATGGGCTTTTTATGGACTTTTCATGCATAGAATGTGTTCTTAAGTCTGATGTTTGGTGAAAAGAGACTTTGACACCTGTAAACAAAGGCATATGGCACTAGATCCTGAAAGCAAAAGTGTGACATTTTAGTTTATGTTCACACTATGCTACTATCACACCTCAGTATGACGTGCAACGATGCTATATTAGCAATTCATAAAAAACTAAGAAGCACAGCAAACATTTCTTTACTTTTGTACAAACTTGCATTATGAAAAATTGGTGTTGAAAGCTGTTCGATACTGTTTTTCCACTTGTGTGTGTTTTGGAAAAAACATTATGTGGATCTGAGTAGGAAGTTGTTTATCAGATGGTCTCTTGAGACTCCTCTGAGGGCTAGATCAGAAGCAATCAAGAGGTTAGAAGCATTGAAACGGCAGGTGGGAACTGGTTTTGCAAAGGTCAAGGTCCATTCCGTCATTCAAGATGCTCCCATGCCAACTGTAGGAAATATGAAATAGAAAAGAAAAGAGAAAATACGTTGCTGGATTGCTTTGGAAAGTGGCCTTTTTTGACTGTACACACATAAACCAGCAACGATTTAGAAACATGTTTCTTGTCTTTTGCAAGAGCTATATTGGGGGTTCAGCAGATATAATTCTCCGGAGAGAAAAAGGGTGGACAAAGTATTGATTATCAGAATGTACCAGTGTGGCCTTACCAGCTGCCTTGTAGACTAATTTAGAGATCCATTGTCTTTTACCTTTTCGCTTGGAGACAGGAGACCTAAGGAGGAACGCAATATGCATACAATGGAATTTTGACATCCAAAGAGTTTAACTAAATTGACTTTAGACTGCATAGAAAGGAAAAACATTGAGCAGATTACAGCAATTTATACAATCAAGCCCTGCTTGATTTACTTCTAACTTTTCCCCATCACCTTCAACAGAAGCACTCCTAATCTGGGTTATCTAACCTTTTAGTTTTCAAATAATATCTTTAACAGATTTTTTAAATGAAGTTCTGCAAATTTTATATTAGCTTTCTAAATTAATATATTAATTATTATCTTTGCATATATAGGGACATTTAATATCCCTGCGAGTTTGTAGGATAATAGAAAAAGTGGCTCAGACTGGTGTGAGGCTTAAAGCCAGTCAATCTGGGACGTGTGTTTTTTAGTGTTTTCTCAGCTGAACAACAACCATGATAGTTTTAACAAATCTAAAAAATATATACCAGTCTTTGGTAATGCTATTTATTTTTTATTTTTTGCATGTTGGAGAATAAACTGGCTGCTTTTCTAACAAAAGTTCCATAATATACATTTTTTGCTTTATTTAGTCTCACTGGACCATGTATACTAGATAAACAGTAAATTAAGGCATATATTACGTGCTGACTATAAACTTTCAGCAAAAAACATACTTTGTGATTTTTGTCCTTATATGAGGAATAAAAAATTAGGCCAGAACAAATTCACACTTTCCTTCTTGACTTAAAATACGTCTTGGGTTGTATTGTAAGTTGACAGACTGGAACCATAGGTCTGGACTTTAACCAAGCTCTCATGAACAAGTGTTCTTCACTATACAACCTTTAGAAAAATCCTGCTACCCATAGGAATATTTTAGCAAAGATGTGTGACAGGTAGGATCGATAACCGAGAACATATTATATTGTCATCCCCAGTTGGCAACGCTAAACACTCCAAAACACATCAACTCATATATCTGGACTCCCTCTACAGAACATTGAAAGAATTGTGAGATCCCCAAAGTTAAAAAAAAGCTCACTCTCCACTCATTTTTTTATAGGAGCATACTGTATAAGCAGAATTACTGCAGCTTGGAGTCAACACTGCAGCAGCAGTTGCTAGAGTGTGTCAAGCCCAGAGGGGTTTAAAGCTTTGATCTAAAGGACAATACCCGCTGTGTGGGGTGGGAGGACGGGATGGGGGGTGGGGGGGTGCACACACATGCACATACACAAATAAGCGCTCATGGTAAAAGCCACAAAACAAACCAAAACTCTCCCACTCACACATAAAATCCCCTTTGATAAGGTTCCAGGCATTTAGCAGATGATTAGAGGAGACCAAGCTAAGGTCTAGAGTGATAGAAAGAAGCAGGAGTCTTTTGCTCTTTAGTTACAGGAAACCAATACTCTGTCTGTAGATAGAGCAGTAATTATGCTCAAGGGTTGAGGTCAGGGAGGACTGGAAGCCGACAAGATGGAGAGGAATACTTGGCTGGAGGGCTGATGTCTGATTCCTTGCTGCGTCACCTCCAGCAGACTGCAATTAAAATTTCTCCAGAGGGTTCTGTGTGGACTGTGTGCATTTTTGTGGTAGTGTGGGTGTGGGTAAGGTGAGCACTTGTGTATTTACACTATGTTGCAGGTTGACGATTTCAAAAAATAAATACAAGGATGAGTACACTCCTGTCAAGTCTGAATATTTTGTGTGTTGTGAGAGAGTGAGGGAGACAGAGGGCCTTCGACTGTTAAGAGAATCCACTCCAACACTTGTTGGTGGTTTAAGAGCTATAAAATATTAACATCTGCCCTCTCTTAATGATTCACAAATGGTATAGTGATACTCGCAATCTGCTTCTTTCCTTGGCTTGGTTAAGGAGAAAAGAATGGGTGAGGGACTCACGCAATTTTGCTTGCAGTATGCAAAGCTGAGGGATCACAGTGTCAGTAAACAGTTTTCATGAACACATCCTCTCCGTAGGGAAAGGATGTTTTAGCATTCCTATCTAGAATTGTGCCATATTTACCGGCCACTTACAAAGGCACACTGCAAAATATCAGCTGACATAAACAGGGATCAAAGGTTTGATTTATTTACTTCGAGAAACTAAGGATTATCTGTTGCTTTCTCTTTCTTACTGTCTCTGTCATCAGATAAGGAAGGGAAAGCCAGAGTCTAATACATGCTCGACTGAAAAGATAAAATAAACAGATTTACATTATGTTTTATTTATTTATCACTCTGCATCGATCTGAGTCACCAAATCACTACCAGGTACTAAATGAAAAAACTTCTCACTCAAACTCTTTACCTGCCTTTTTACTCAACCCGTCCAATCTTTCACCTTCCCTTATTTTCATTCAGTTCCACTTTACGAGATGGTGACATTAATATTAACGTAAAGGCATGATTCACAGGGGGAAGAAACTGGGGTACTTTACTACACACACACACACACACACACACACACGCACGTACGCACGCACACATATTACACATCCAAAAATTCTGCCCTGCAAAGTCAAGAACATGTGCAACAGACACACTGTTTTTAAATATTACAATGTAGGTAATAATCACAATTACCTCACATTTTATAGTATCCATTTTTTTTCAGTCATCACAATGTCCTCATAGCTCTTTGTTAAATATTTCACGTCGGCCACAGAAAATATTCATCAAGTGTGCGTAACAACAGCAAAAGCTTTTAATGTGAAATCAAATATATTAGCAACCACAACTAGTCTCAATGAAGTCCAAAGCTGTACACTCTCCTATTATATTATGGATTCATTGTTTAGGGGTTGTGTGTAGAGCAGCAGTTAGATCTTGTTATGTTGCCTCCAGTGTTGGCCAGTTCATTTGTTTCACTTGGGCATTACTGAAAGGATGAAAATATCGTTTGTATTTAAAGTCTGCACCTGTATGTGCAGTGTAATAACAAAATGCAGCTACGCTTTGGAAGACAACTATGAGTCAAAGTTAATTCCACAGGCAACAATCGAAACAATGTCAATATTTCCTTTATCCTTCTTGTATTTTCCGCCAACCACAGTTTGGATCTGATATCAGGTACTAGGCAAGTCATGATGGTCTTAGATAACTCTCTTGTATCCTGATGAAATGGATGTAGGTTTGCTTCCTCTATTCTCTTGCTTTTTCTCAGCAATTAATAGCTGCCTTTCATCCATATCTGTTTGTATTCACAACACCCCTGTCAGGATTTATTAACTCCTGGGAGTTGTTACTCCTGCAATAAATTAGATCACTCATCATTAATCATTGTTTGTTAAGGATTTGGTCGGTAAAGGAGAAGAGGCTTCTGTCACAAGTTATCTACAGCCAGTCATTTCAATATAAGCTCTGAGGAAATGACCTTTGCTAGAGTCAGTAAGGTTTGGAGGCATGATAAAGGTACCGCTTCAGCCTGTCACACAGAAGAACTCTCACTAAATCTTCTTGCTGAGTGTTCAGCTCCTCTGTTTCTATAAATCCCCAACAAATGTGAGGGGCAAAATATAGATGTTCTTGTTACTCCACAGCACAAAGCATAAATGACTGATGATCTGTAAGTCAGCATATTCTCAATTCCTTGTAGAGTCACGAGGTAGAATTCTCGATGGATTTATCATTCTTGACAGCTCCTTGTGAAAGTAAGCGGTGCTGAACATGTTGGGCTTTGTACTGTATTAGAGTGGCTTGGAAAAAAAGCACCATCGTTTGTTAAAATTGGTTAATTAGATAAAATTACATTACACTGATTCGTCTTTGCAAAATATGTCAGGCTCAGAATGGATACAACCTGCTCCAAACCTAAACCATTAGGTTTTTCAACAGATTCTTTGTTGTTTAAAATAATATGGCTTTTTCTTAAACATATTTTATTCAACTCTGACCATCATCACTAACCCTGCTGAGCAAAACAAAGCCCAATGCCTCCATTAACATGTTGTTTTCATGGTGAATGGCAGTTTAGTTTTTTGCATAAACAGTTTTTCTATTATCAGAGTAGCTTACCCTCTTTTGTATGTTTGCTTTGTCTCATGCATAACTTAAGGGTGACTCCAAACTAATGGTATACCAAAATACTGAAATAGATTCACTACTGCAAGTGTGAATACCAAATTAGGATTCAAATATCCAATAAGTTATTAATTTATAATTTAGTAAATTATTTATTAAGACTTAATTATAAATATTTCAAAACAATGTTTTATTTTCCTCGTGGTTTCCATTGTCAGTTGTTTGGAGCACATACAAGTTGCGGTACAAGCCAAGTTTGTGTGGTTTGCGACACAAACTCCACCTAAGAACACAAAAAATTACAACTTTTACAAGCACGGATTGTCTTGTAATGTACTACCGTCAACATTTGATCTTGCTACCATATTAGAAAAGTTATGCAGGTCAATTCAAACAGACTTATTATGCTGAATTGCTGTTTGCTTGAGTTCTTCACCTCTCTCTCTACTCACCTGCAGCAAAAGCCTCGGCCTCATTACATCGGTGTCTATAATAAGGGGGATTATGTTGACGCTCGTCCTAGACACTAGTGCATCCTCTCACAGCTAGAAGACATGTCATCCTGTTAAAGCCAATCAGCCCTGCAAATTTCTCTAAGACAGGCAAATAAGTAGAGCTCTGCGGTTTATTACCTCACCTATTATTGTAAATAGACATCCAGCTGGTCCTGCTGGAGAGCCAATTTTAGCCTTGCTTATGTGCGTGTGTGTGTGTGTGTGTGTGTGTGTGTGTGTGTGTGTGTGTGCGTACTGTCAGTCATTGGCCCAGTCACTTATAGTTGGCATGAAATGTGTGTATTTTGTCAAATTAAATTCAAAATACAATTATCCCAAAAAGAATTTTACCTCAAAAGTTATGTTACTAAAACCTTATATGAAACAATATGCTTTCCATTTCCCTAACTGATAAGTACAATGAAGAGTCGTGATGAGGGCCAAATAATACAGTCAAATAAATAGAGATGGTGCAAACAACACAAAAAAAAACCCATCTATGGGTATCTCTGTAAATAGACATTATTTCTCAGGAAGACCTGTGGGGAGAGGTGAACATCAAAATATAAGTGGGTATCCATGACTCCTGACAATCTAGGGAAGTTGTGTGAAAAAAAATAAAAAAATTGTAAAGAGATGTCTTAATTAGTATGTTGCATACATTGAGAAAATATTTAGGTAGGTATTTTCAATAAATTAGAGTTTTACTAATAGGGTTCTTTTTCATTAATCTAAAGTTAAAACCCATTACATAAATTAATTTCCACACAGGCTGACAATTCAAAGTCTTTATTTTTATGAATTATGATGATTTCCCACCGACAGCTAATGAAAATACATTTAGGATTAAATTACTTCAGAGCAACAGAAGAATAAAAACAAATTATATATAAATGTTTGTATAATGAAAACGTATTTTTTTTCCTGTTGCATTGATGGACTTTTTTGATCAGGATTAAATTTTCCTAATTGTTAGCTCATCGTTACACATTTAGAGAAAAACATTGAACTAGTTTGAACATCTGTAAATCCAATTCTGTGCATGTCATTATCATTTACCCCTGAATAATACACTGCTTTATCCAAAGGATGTTTGTTATGTTTGCTGTACTTATATTTTTACTTTGCTTGTGAATAGTGTGAAGAAATTAGACTTCTGTAATAATGCTTCTGTAAAAATGTAAAACATGTGTTTCCAGAGTCTGGTACTATTTTATCTAAACTGTCTTTTCAGGTAGGGTTACAAAGATCTACATTTATTACACTGTTACACATACACAATAAACCAAGGGTCCTTGCTTATAAGGAATGAACAATTTTTTTGTACACGTTTGCAGATTATCAACGTATTATGTTATTTATTAGGATTTTGCAGATGGATAGACAGACAGACAGATAGACAGATAGACATCTGCCACAATCACTCTTCTTTGGCAGAACTGTGCACAGCAGGGACGACCCCTGTGAAGGTACAACTCCTGTCATGTTCCTTTTCCTGTTATCTCCTCTGCGTAAATGAGTGCACAGGATACTTACAGGAGTCAGGTGTATGTTTATTTTTGTTATAAGATTTAGTCGGGTCAAATCTTTTATTTTTCTGGATAGGTGAGGCTAAGTGCTTTTAGATCCAGCAGTCTGCTTTCTTGCTTGTTCATGTGTGCTGTCAACAAAAGGCAACAGAGCATTGTTTGTTTGTTCACACACCTCAGGGTGTTCAGGTGTAAACTGATGCATCTGGCAGTTTGTGGCCTGCCCTCCGACTCTTAGCTATGCGAGCGTGTCATATTTACAATATGCACATCTGTGCCTAACAACAAGTGGTATTGTGTTTTCCGCTAGTGCTACGCATTTAATTGTATTTTATTGACATTTTTCTTGGGAAAGACTAAATATATTATATATACTTTTTCCATTGAAAGGCCAATGAAAGTAGGTGTATTGCAATGAATTTCAGACTTAGAAAAGAAGAATTTGGAACTTATCTTTCTAAGTTCAGCACCAGTATAAAAGAAAGTTTTAAGTATTAAATACACCTGTCCAATTCTTTTTACTCATATTGGTGCAAAACTAACGTCTGGTTTGAGCCATTATACAAGCTATTATTATCTGTTGTTTTAAATCTTTCTGGAAGTCCATCCTCTACTTTAAAAGTCACTTCTGGATCTTATTAAATGGAACAATGTTCTCAATAATTTATTTTCATGCACATTTAAGGTCAATGAATACAGGTCTTCTATCTAATTTCTGAATTGCTGGGAGGAATTTTTAGAGCCACTTGTCTGTATCACATTGCAAGCACCTTTTACATAAACAAATATACATAATAAACATGATAAACATGGCTTGACTCCTGAAAAATATTAGCTGAAGTTGGGCGTCTTGCCCCGCAAAGTTTCGAACTCAAGATTTAAAGTTTTCCATTGGAATGGCCTTTTTGGATGTGCTTGGATGTTTACAGTTCACTGCCTCTCGAAAGGTGAGAGGTCATTCTTTGGCTCAAACTAAAAGGATTTTTTTTCTCAACAATTGTTGAAACAAATACATTCCTTTACAGCCGCTGTCAGACCTCCTCCAGTGAGTGCTACGTAAGCTTCCTAAGATGAAAGGCCATAGAGGAAAGCTAATATTAGGAGAAGCAGAAAAGAGGGCTTAGTATCTATGGAGGAGCTGTGGAGGTGCACAGTTCAGGTGGGCAAATATCTGTAGCCATGCAATCCTCAAACCTGGTCCTTGTGACAGAGCAGCAATAAGAAAAACATTGTCAAATTAGACCTACAATTCGTCTATTTGCACATGGGTAAAAGCTATGTAGTGGGCACATCAAATACACCTGATATATTATGAGTGGGTCAGATGAAACTAAAGTAGAGCTTTCCTGCCTCCATGCAAAAATTGTAGGTGTAAAAAAAAACCTGCCCATCATTTTGAACACACTATCTTCACTGATTACCCAGACCAAAACGAGGAACGGCATAAAAGATGATGGCTCTTCCATTTAATTTACAATAGTTAATCAATTGTTTTTCTTTAAGCTATTTTTCCAGGTGCTATTAAAAATGTTGGTAGAAAAGTAACCCCAAAGGGAAAGTTGTTCATACAACGGTCTTAACATGGGCGATCATAGCTTAGCGATAGAGCAGGTACCCCAGATATAGAGATTACACTTAGAACACAATCATGGGGTGCTTTAGATATAGTTGATATCACCTGTTGAATAAAGTTTAAAGCTGTTCAAAGGCACAGTCTTTGCTAAACGTTTAGTGGAAGATTGATGGGAGAAGAGACTGGTAGAGGAAGATGCAAAGAAGAGAAAAAAAGCAGAGAAGAGTGGTAACCTAATGGTGGGTGATAGTTTTCTGCCAGAGGCAGATGGCCCTCCATCTCACTTACCTCCCGTTTGCTCAATTTCCTGCATGTGTGACAGAGCACCTGGGGTCTGGTTGTGGTCTCTTAAAGTTCCCCGAGATAATAGGCAATCATGCTCTTCCCTCTCTTCCAACCAGACTGAACAAAAAGGCCTTGTGCTTTGTTTAAGGTGTCCAATAAAGAAAACCCTGCTCCCCTATAGAGACCATTACAAAAGCAAACAGTCTTAACAGCTAATAGCACAAAACAAAAGAAAGGTTTAAAGGTAATTTCAACCAAACATGGTACAGCTCTTGTCTAGCACAGTATCAGTCACTTCACATATTTTTTTAAAGTATCTGCTTATTATAGCTTTGATGTCAAAAATCCTCATCATCGGAGCAAACTCCAAGTGGGCTCAGTTTGTGTGAGCAAAAAGCAGTGTCGTGGTAACAACAACAACGGCAAAGCAGTAAGTTGCAGAGCTGCTGCTAAAGCTTTGAAGTCTTCTCCTATTATCCTCCTACTCAACACCTTTGTCTTCCTTGTGTTTGTTGAAGACGTCATATGCAATTATCAGACACCTCTTGTGGTGGCATCAACGAGTGTCTCAGCTGCCAGATACCTAATTCTGCTTTCAAGTTGGAGTCCTAATGGGCTCAAACCAAATTAAAGCAGCAATGGTGAAGACCTCTAATCTTGTAAAAGGCTCAGAAAAATTAAGTTATTTTTTAGAGTTTTTTTGGTCAGAAGAGTTATCCTTCACTAGTTCAGCTAACCTAAAAGAAACCACTGAAATTATTGCTCATAAGACATGCATATGGCCACAAGATAATGTTAAAACCAAAAGAGATTTTTCCCTGTTTGTCCTTAATAGAATGTGGTGCAACTTTTCATCAAACAATAATTAAATCAAGTCCACCTTAAAGGTTTTTTAGGAACCATTAATGAATTAACAGTGGATACGTCAGGTATAGAATTGAACAGAGGGGTGAAATGCAAGGTTAGGTTGTGGAAAAGCCACAGAGGGACCCCAAAATTATTCAGATACGTCGGCCGACCTAAGCTGGTACATGGAACATGGTAACTTTAGAGGAGCTGCAGAGATTTATAGTTAAAATTAAGGAATCTGCGAAAAAGACAGTCATATATATTTACTCTCCAAATCAGTTATAGAATGATGACAAAAGAAAAGTCATAATAGACAGAAAGACAGAAGAAAGCATATTCACTGCAAAACTTGATAATTTTTCTCATTAAATGAATGCAGGTACATTTTAACCAATACCTTTAAACTGACACCCTATAGAAATGTACTGTGGGTATTTCAACTTTTGTAAGGCATTCTCTACTAAACTGTGTCTATTAATTCATTTTTTGAATAAAAACACCAACACCCTGTAAGACAGCCTGCTTCTCCATAATAAATTGAGATTTGAAATTTGTCCAAACTCTGTTTTGAGGTTAGTACTTACGAGATAGCCAAACACACTGACCGATCACGTGTGTAGCAATATCCCAAGGGCCTGATATTTCTGGCCAAACAGGAAAATAGCCGCAGGTGAATCGTTAGGAAACTCAAACCCCTTTAAAATCAAGGCAGAAATCGATGAGCTGAACTGCCTGAAAGGAACACCGGATAAAACAGTATTCGACTTCCCGATCGGCACATTATCAACATTTCATGTTGATATGACGGTATCAGCAGCACACTGGGAAAACCACTTGGGCCCTATCCATCATGCTGGAGACATTTGAGCTGCTGGGGCCCTTTGGAGATGAAGCAGCGATACCGCCCACACACGGTTCAAGCATGCAAACTGCTCACATTCACATACATGCTCATGCTTACAAATTTACATTGTGAGCTATCAGAGATCATAAGCAGTAAATCTGTTTGATATGAGAAGACATCTGGAGAAACTAACAGGAAAATCGGCACCACCAAGATACAGAGATGCTTTTTCACAGCTTCTTTCGTACCGTTATATCTTCTTTCCCTGCATCTCAATTCACCTTTCTGCAAACAACTCCAATCTTGATCTGTACTGCACCCTATTAGCGAGTGCTTTTAATGTCTCTTGTTTCCCACTTTAAAACTCTAAATCATTGCTAACCTCCTTAGGCTAACACCTACGGAAAAGGCGGAGAGTTTACTGCAGACTTTTATCCCTCAAAGAAAATTAAAAGGAAATTTCAGACGTGCTTTATTTTCACCTCTCTCCTAATAGGCTCCTCTTAAACTAATACTTTTAAATTATGGATTAAACAAGGAGACTGTTGTTGTTACATGGGTTTGTCGGGAGACCCAAAAGTATGTGCAATGAAAATCAGATCGAGATCACATCTCATGGTGAGAAAGATGCAAGAGGGAATACAATATGCAGTTTGAGTCTCAACACAAGAAGCCTTTTAACACACACTGTAAATAATGCAGGGTTAGACACGAATCTCTCACAGCAGCATTGGAGGCCATATACGTTGTCTTCTTTCCCAGCTAATTGTAGCACAAGAGTGCTACAATTAAGCAGGTTAAGCTTTCATCATACTTTAGATGTGATACAATAAAAGTTAGGCCCCATATACAGCACCGTCTACAGGAAGCTCCCATTACAAACTGAGCAGGGCTAGAAGGCATCAAATTGGGGATCACAGACAAACAGATGGTGGTAGGCTGTATGTTTACTCTACCAGTCTTGACTGGTGAGACCTAAAACACACTCAACACTAGTGGACTCCCAAATCACTCCCGTTAGGATGAGTCAGACAAGAGAGCTGGCCGGTGTTGAGAGGAAATCACAAATGCTTGTTTCGGTGTTAATGGAACGTGTAGTGCCAGGAGAGGAGATGCTGAGACTCTTCTTTTTACTGAATTTTCTCAAATTCATTGAAGACAGGATTTTTCAGAGTTGACTTCCAATTTATGTTCGCCTGTTGAGAAACAGACTCTCCATGTTGATGTGTGCATGTTGAGATATTTGCTAACAATGCAAAAAAAGTCAAGAATCATTAATATGGACACGATTTTGTAAACTATTCATGAAATATTAGTGAAGGGCTATAATTACATTTTATTAATTATTTGGGTTTTGTATTTATGAAGATTTGGATTTTTTTTTAACAATGCACTAATACCAAAGCTTACTATTCTCATTTACAAACATGTTTTACAGCTTATAGCTGGATAGGAAGATTAAAGTAAAAATTATTATTTTCAAAAATTTGTTGTCAACTGCCATTTGTTTTTACAAAAAGAAAATGATGGGACATTTAATCAAATTCATAAATCATATTTTGTATGACAAAATATGAGATGTTATTTTTACGTCATATCACTTAGCCCTATAAATGATAGAACATAACTTCCAAGTACATGAGAAAAGTTTGTTGCAATTTTCTGAGACTATATAATATCCTCCTTTTGTATGATACAATTTGCCATTAAAGGAGTGGAAGCTGTTTACCCCCAATGAATAACCGTCAGCAGGTCGGTATAGAACAGAATGGTTTGAGTTGCCCCCTCAAAAAAGGAAATATACCCAAAATGAGACTAAATACAAATGCTTGCAATACTTAGTACTTTATTATTGATTATTTATACTTAGCATTATTTACTTGTTTTAAGGAAACATGAGTATTGTATTACAACATATTATGAGGAAAAACATAGACAACGATGGATGCTTTGTTTTTTGATATAAGGGGTTCGACGCAGTAAATGTTTAAGAAACTTTTGTACAGGATTGGGTTTATATTAACATCAGGCTACCTTTTGGGTGGCTGATTACTTGTCAAAAAGAACCCAGACAGTTTAGTTTGCTTGCCCCACGTCGTCTCTCCTTTTAATTGCAAACGGAGACCCAAAGGGCGGTATTCTCGGTTCACCTTTACTTTCAATCTGTATAAATACCTTGTGAAAAATATTTTTTGTTTTTGATATTTTTTATGCAGATGTAGAGGTACTATATTGACATTCTTTTGACCCAAAAAGTTCTAAAAGCAACTGAAAGAAAAAATCTATCAAAGTTTCTTTTTCAGGGCATAGAGCTTTTTCCAGCTGTTTTTCAATGTGGTTCAAACTTGTTCAAATTCTCTTAAGTTTGTTCTGAGTGTGGATAAAAAGAAAGCAATTGTCTTCTCGCACTCTCGAAGACTATCAAAGACCCCCCTATTGCATTCCACATCTCTAAGTGCACAAGTTGACTTTATCACTAAGAATAAATATTTTGGTTGGATGGCTCTGTTGCAACCCATGAAAAAGATGAAGAATAAGTTTAAAAAAACGTGGAAACCTTGGTCAAATTCAGTTGGTACCGGTACTTTAGCAAGGCACTGTACGTTATAAAAAGTTCTGTTCTTGCAGGACTACACACACAGCCCTACAACATGCCATTTTGTATCTGCAGCAAGGCCTTCTCCTAAAGCTTGTTCTCATTCAGAAGGTGACAGTATCTCTGTCTGCACCTCCCATCTCATTTAATGTGGCACTTGCTTTTGCTTGACAAATATTTAAGAGAAAGGGAAACGCAAATAATGATTCATCCACATGTAATTACAGCAGATTATCATCACATTACAGTCACCACATTTAAATTTCATCCTCCATGTTTTCTTATGTAATCTGCACAAACTGTACATTGCTGTCTCTCTATTCTTTACCTTCAGAAGAGTGTAACCTAACAAAACATTATATTTCATTAGTCGGAAGAGCGGATGATTCACAAAGACGTTAAAACCTTGATATCGTATGGGAATTTGTATTTGTGAAACACAAGGCTACTTCATTTCAACGTTATAGATAAGTCAGCATAGAAATCATCCCACTATGAAATGCAAAAATAACTCCTGAATACACAGACAAGAGAATCGCATTTCATTATGCTAAGACGATTTTTACTGGAGGCAGGGGGATGCAAGTATAATATGGTTTGGGAGAAGTTAGAACAAATTATAGCGATTAAATATTATTCAATAGCAGAGCTACAGAAGATAAGGATATGGCAAAAGAACAATAAATGAGGGACTTATGAGCCATACTTTTATAATTTAATAACCCTCCACTGTTCCTCTACACCTTCGGAATAAAACATTAGATTTTCAACTAATACACCAAAAATGCTTTCTTAAATAGGAAGATATTCGTTTTCTTTTTAATATAAAAAGCTGCACAAATGCAGTTGGCTTTAATTTTCATTCGCATTATCTGTTAAAAATAATACTTTGGCTTTGAAAAATACGATTAATCCCATTGTGTTCAAAAAGGACACACAAAACCCTAGAAGCATGCTGCATCTTTTGAGTTTGGTAAAAACTAAAATCTGTTATACAGCCAAGCCTTGGAGGTGTAATTATGCAGCTACCTGGTAAATTCCCTCTGATTCCAAAGTTTTAAAACCCCACCAGGCTTCAAAGGAAAGGACCCCAGAAGTAACAAATCATTAAATTCTTTATTTAATCTACTGACTGTACACTGGAATAAATTAAATCTCTTTTTAAGCAGCGAATGCCAGCACTCAGCTTGGCTCCTCAGAGAGTAAACAATGGCTGATTTTAGCCCTTCATTTTTCCCTTCCAACCTCTATGTTTCCTTCATGTTCTATTCACAGTTTTTGGCACTCTTACAATCTGAAATGTTTAAAAAGAAAAACTGTGCAGAAAAATGTTGATTATCGCCTGGCGCCATAAAGTTTGACTTACTTATGTAACATGAAGTGAAGATGTGTGAAAAAAGTCAAAGAAAATCATATGAAATGAATCAAAAAGTCTGTGCACCATAGGAACAGATGACAGCTTTGACTTTGAGTTGCTGTTGAGCAAACATGATCTTACTGGCTGTGAGGAGAACAGCATGGGTTTCCTTTCCTTTCTCCTTCACACCTCTGGCGGCCAGACTAGTTCTGAATTGTAATTTCTTTTTAAATCATCCAACATGATGCAATGCATGTGACTCAACACACCACAAAGGGATGCACCAAAGCAAGATCAGCTATTACCGTAGGTAAAAGAGAATAAAATGAGGCCATGTAGCAAAAATTGGAATGCTATTTTTAGCCCAAGCCTTAAGATGTAACAATCAAACCTTTTGAGTTATCCTCCTTATGTAACCTTTTTAAAAATCTGATTATGTACTGATACTACATTTTTCCTGTAACACAGAATTGCAAACAACACATTTCCAAGTATCCACAATCCTTAAACTAAAAAGCTTACCTCTGTGCAACCACAAACTTTAATACAAATGCACCCTGAAACTCCCCACTATGAGATGCAGTGTTACTTTTAGTTATGTTTCCGCAACACACAACTTTTGTTGTTGGCTAAAACATTTACATTTCTTTCATGTCTCACATGTTGGCTGTTTCTTCTCAGTTTTAAAACAAATTCTTTCTTCTCCGCATTCTTGTAAATGGACTAATTTGTAAAGTGCATGACTAAAAGATGTCATGTCGGGTTTTTGGTTTTCTGACCCACAAAGGCAGAGACACTCAGAAGATATGATTATGAGGTTTATTGGAAGTGAGTGGTGACACGGAAAGGGGTTGGATCCAGCGGTGAGTCTGTGGTGATGATCTCGGGAAGGAAGTGCGAGCGGCACTGAGTGGCGGAAGTGAGCGGGAGGCTCGACGTGGGATACCGGGAGACCTCTGAGAGCGAGGACAGGTTTGGTGAATATTTGATTAGCGGAAGTGAAGAATGAGAACGGTCTTACTTGAATCGTAGTGGAGGTGTCGCCAGGGGAATGTCCGGTTGAGTCCAGAGTATGGTGTGGTCCGGGGGTCTGATCCAGCTGACGGGGTATGCTGGGGAAGGCAGATCGAGCAGAGTGAAGAGTAGTGGAAATACCTGTGAGCAGGCGGGATATGATTTCTCCGGAGTTGGGTGAGTTATGACTGAGGGAACCTGAGAAGGAAGACAAGGAGTATTTAGCAGCAGCAGTATGGACACAGGCTAGGAACGCGGAGAATCTAGGAAGTACACAGGAAGCAATCTTAACACTAGGAACTATTGCTGTCATGGAAGACAGACGTAGCAAGGCTAGGAATACAGTCAAAATACTAATTTAGCACTGAGGTTGAGGGTTACCGATCATAGGCAACACTCAGGCGCCGAATAGTTGATCCACATTCCTCTTATACTGCTCTGCTCATCAGTGCCAACCCGAGACACCTGGGAACCGCGGGACTCCATCCTGGAGCCCCGCAACAGCGACCCCCGTGGCCACCTAGGAAACAGCACAGAATGACTCAACCTGACAGTACCCCCCCCTCAAGGATCGCCACCCGGCGATCCTGAAGATCTTTCAAAAATCCTCCACCAACGACGGGTCCAAAATGAAAGAGCGGGGCACCCAGCAACGCTCTTCAGGACCGTAACCCTCCCAATCGACGAGGTACTGATAACCACGACCACGTCGACGAGAGGCCACGATCCTCCGAACGTCGTACGCTGGATGCCCATAAATCATACGGGTGGGCGGAGGGGCGTCGGCCGGAGGGCACAAAGGGCTAGTCAGGACCGGTTTTATCTGAGAGACATGGAAAGTTGGATGGATGCGGAGGTTTGGTGGTAGTTGAAGATGGACGGAGGATGGGTTAATGACTGACTGTATGGTATAGGGGCCGATGAAGCGAGGAGCGAGTTTCCGGGAAACCGATTTAAGGGGAATGTCCCGGGACGACAGCCACACCTGCTGACCGGGGGTATACGTGGGAGCAGGGATGCGTCTCCGGTCAGCATACTTCTTGTTTTGGGCCGCCGTACGTTGGAGGGCCTTTACGGTGTCCCTCCAGATGGTTCGAATACGACGGACCTGGTGGTGGACTGACGTCAACGGGATCTCTTGCTCATCGGCCGGGAACAGGGGAGGCTGGTACCCTAGGGAGATCGTGGCGAGATTGTGGCGGCGGAGACGTGGGAGTTGTGTGCGTATTCCACCCAGGGTAGGTGTTGGTTCCAGTCGGTTTGGTGGGACGAGGTGAGGCAACGGAGAGCGGCTTCGATCTCCTGGTTCAGTCGCTCTGTCTGACCGTTGGACTGGGGATGGTATCCGGACGTTAAACTAGCCTTGGCCCCCAGTGCCGTGCAGAAATGCTTC
>JAVLVB010000990.1:2476314-2511411 GCA_032876305.1 Orestias chungarensis
ATATATAACAAAATGAAAACAGGAAGGTATGAAATGTCATCTAGTTTTGCACGGAAAATGATTAAAATCAGTTTGATGCAGAACCTCCTTCATAGATATAAATCCTTTCCTGTTTATACTTTTTTTTATAACACAAGAATCAAATTAAATAATCAAGATAGGAATGGATTAGTAAAAGAAGTACTAACTGTCTTCATGCCGTTCAGCTTGTTGACTTGGATTTCCCTAGAAGCGTTGTGAGGCTGAGGATCATAGGGCTTAAGGAAAATGTTGCAATGTTTTCATACTTCAGAGAGAAGCTGTCACGCTCCAATGGAGAAAAAAAGCCAAGTTTTGCAATGATACTTTAAAAACAGCAATGGAAACAGAAAATATTTATTAAGTCTTGGTAACCCCATCGTCCTCTGTCTCTGCAAGACCGCTGTAGTAAAACAAAGCATGACCGAAAAAAATAACCTTGCCACTGTTTAAAATGCTTTGAATATTTAAAAAGTTAACAATTTTTTGATATTCTGCAAGGTTATAAAAAAATGCACTGCACTGATGTAATGTAGTATAGTAGTCATAGTAAATAGTAAAAGTGGTTCTTTATTAAATCTTGTTTTGGATTTCACTTTTTTTACAATAAATTGTTTGGTCATTTATTTTTGCACAAGTGAGTTATTTTGTCAACGAGGAACATTTTCAATTAAATGAATATTTTAATCAGTTCATTATAAATAAACAGTTCTCAGACTACAAGCACAATCAACTAAGTTTGCATGAAAGCAAAACTTATAATAATTATGTCTTCTACAAAAGTTAAGCATTCATCCCAGGGCTTCAATCAGAACATATACAGAAACATATGTTCCTTTTTATAATAGGTATTTTTACGGTTTTTAAATTGTTAAGGTTTTTGTACGTTATTAAACACTGCAGACATACTCTCATGTTATGTAAGCAGTTGCCTATATGCATTCAAAGATGTGTCAGCAATCTCGTTTCCCTCCAAACTGTATTATTATAAATTCCCCTTTTGCCTGAAAATGCTTTGATAAAGTGAAAACTTAGTGAAGTAATCAGTAATCGGTTCAATACGAAAAGCTAGCCTCCTCCTCCCAGTGCCAGGTCTCCCACTAAGGTAGGAAGTGATTTCCTTTTTTCAAACAGTGATCTACCTGTTTTTTATCTGATTCATTTTTTTCTGTTTGGTTCATATTAAGGTCAGTTATGCTTATTGCTTATCATGCAGATTGGTGTGTGTGCGTGTGTGCGTGTGTGTGTGTGTGTGAGAGTGAGGAATTTGTCTGTGTGTGTGTTTGAGAGAGGGCAGGTTTGTGATGTGATGTCTAATGGTTGTATGAAAACAACAAAACGTGTTGAGAGGGTAGTTACTGCAGGCTGGGAACGATCTGTGCGGGTTTGCGATGTTGACACCGGACTGGTAAATCTCAGGAGGTTGGCTACTGGAAAGTAGCTCTTGGGACAAAAATGGTTGGGTACCTCTGCAGTAGACTATTGATTAAAACACAGGAAATGACTTATTTTAGATACAACTTTAGACACACAACTTGTACCAACCCATTCAATTGTCCACCCACACTCCAAGGCGAACTTTACTTGTCCGTCCTGGTATTTTCCTTTCTGAGCACTCTTCAACCCCGTCTCCATGCAGCCCTTACCCCCACTGGGTTAATCAGAGGTGGAGACTCTCATAGACTTTTCACTGTTCTTGGTCTAAACACACCCATGCAGCAAACATCAATACCCACAGAGCATTATTATATTTATTGGTTGCAGTGTTAATACATGGATTTGTTGCTCTATCACATAGAAAAGGAGGTTGGACACTACACACAGACAAGCCTTGAACCTTAATTCTAGAGTTATCCTGTTCGGGTAGAGGTAAGCTAACTTTAAAACAAACACTGATTCATAAGCTTTAATATAGTCAGACTTCCCTTAACCTCACTAGATGAAATGAAAAATGATCAAATGGAAAGATTATGGTGGAGTTTTAGATTTTTTTGAGCTAAGTGGCATTGCCCTGCTTGAAGGCTTTATCAGAAGATCCATATACTCATGCGGACACTGTTCATAAAGGGATGGGCATCCTCAGCGACAGAGCTCAGGTGGACTGTAGTATTTAAATTATGATCAGTTGATAGTATAAAACCCATGTCCAGATGTGACCATGTTCTAATGTGCTTTGTAATACATTCTAATGTTAACTTCTGAATGTGGCACCTGCTATGGACAATTGTGTCTATTTTTATTTTAAATTTAAGTTTCCTATCAAAATTTTTAGATATTTCACTTTATATTTTGTGGTGTGATTTGTAGGCAAACAAACATTGCCACGATACAAAAACCAGCACCTTGGTCTCAAGTTGCATGTCACAATCATCCTTAAAAAAATGGATTACTGAAGGGCACAATGCTTAAAAATCAGCAGTCACCACATTTTATCCTGCTGCTCACGGAAAGAACCATAGGTTTAAGGCAGAGACACCCCCCATATAAACCACATATGGACTCTGAATTAAGAAATAATTTTCCATATTCTTTCTTCAACAACAAGGCCGCTGCCAGTGTTTCATTTTCTCTTCATGCGAGTTGGCAGAAACTTGTTCCATTTGCGTTGTTCATCTGTGTGCCACACTTGAAGGGACGACTTCACAGTGCAAAGCGAAGGACTCCGCATTTTTGTATGACTCAACGCATTGTAGTGGAAACTTGACTGTAGAAAGATGGGACTAAAAGAAATGGAGAAGTGGGAGTTTAATTTAAATATGAATATTTAAAAACTGAACAGTGCAGTTGTATGTGAAAATTCAGATTGAAAACAACTTAAATTGGAATTAAAATGAGGTTATAATGCACCTGACAAGATTTAAAAAAAAGCTGTGAGGGAAGAGTGAATAAAATAGGAAATGATCCAACTTTAACAGTTATTATAAAGTTTGGGGTTTCTTATTCTTTAGGCAGAGAATTGCCAAACCCATAGGTGTGCATATAATGTGCTTCAATAACACATGGTAATATTCATTCTGCATCATAAATTCACATCAGGGTAAAAAATAAAATAAAAAATTTGAAAACACCTCTAGGTTGCGTTAACGGGTTAAGTTTGTGCCATAATCATCAATATAGAAAGAAAGTTGATATGCATGTTTTGATTATATTTTAATTGTGAATTAAAGGTTGAGTTTTACGTTTAAACACAGCTTGTTATTTTTATATATCACCATGATATTTTAAAGTAATTTATGGCCTGGAAATGACCACATTGCACAATAATGTTTCAACAGAAATCATTTTCATCCTGGACTTGAATTTTATGAATAGTTTTTATTTTTTTCATAAAAGTTTTGAATAAGACCATATTTACTTTAATTGGCAAATGTTTTACATTGTCAAGTAAACTAAGCTGCTGCTTTTGCCCCCCTAGGTCAACAGAAAGTCAAGCTCTGGGAAATGTCTCAAAACATAGCCATAGCTCTTTTTATTTATAAGACGAAGCGAAATAAAAAAAGTAAAGAACAGCTTTTATCTAAATAAACTGTTTTCAAATAGGCAGTTTCAAAATATAAAAAAAATTTGACTTTAAAATTAAATTTTTGGCCCAGAACCTTCATAGTAAATGAAAACACAGTAGTTATCGTTTAATACGTATCTGCTTCCTCATAGCGCTAGTGACTCTATACAGGATTGACAATTTAGATATTAAAATCATTTGAGCATTAATAGATTCTTCTCATATTTGTGATATTAGTTTTTTATTTTTTATTTGCCAAGTCTGATTTCAGACATGCTACAGCAAAGAAGCCTGTAAAAGGAAATGAGTGCAAAAACAAACAAACCTTAATTTCTACAATGTATACACAACCATAACCCTCTAAAAAACCTGCTCTAGATTGCAATAAAAAACACTGATATGATTATAAACAGTCAGACTTTACCTGATAAGCAACTAGTATAATTTTTATTTTTTTAAAGGTAAACATAAGAATAGTGTTTCTTCTTTCAAACTAGACATGAGGATACATAAAAGTCTATATTTTGAAAATGATACTTCAACAGTATATTCAAAGATATCAGAGGCTGATAACCATTAGTAATGGCAACATTTTATTTAGACTTACACTTTTATTTCATTTTTCACTCCAGAACACTTTATTTTCTATAAACAAATTCTGCAGTCAGAAGAAAAATGTTTGGATCACAACCTTTAGTGAGAGCCCACTAACCCCCTTTTTTCAAGTACATTTTTTGACATTTGTAAGCTTCTACAAGCATCCAGCCTGTCTGTGCAGAAATTTTTTTGCACAACAAGAAACGGTTCTGTGCTCAAGAGGGAGGAAAAAAAAACATCTCTCTTGGCATATTTTGTGAGGTGAATGACAAAATAATGCCCAGAGGGAATGCTGCAGTGGTGAGCAAAAATTACCCTTAAATTCAATCTGTGTTGTATTTTTCTTGCCTCTGTGGCTTCTAGTTGCTTGTCTGATGTGTGATGCAAAGTGAAAGATGTGCGTTTAAACATGTGTTCATCCTGTCAGATTTCCTGGTATCCCACTACATTATTAATTGTAGGTATTTCAACAGGGAGATAAGCTCTTTCCTCTCCATAAGTTCACTCTTAATTGTCACTGATTCTTTATCTGAATTCTGAAAGCATATATTCAAAGAGGCAAAAATAACAGAAATAATGCTCTTATTGTAGACATGGAAGACAGTGGGAGGAGTAGGAGTGTATGCGCACACTTGGAATGTCAAGTCAGATTGTTTCTGCATTTCATCTCTCTGGCTCCTTATCTATTCAACTGTTTATCTGTACCTCAGCCGTGGTATGTGCGGGCTCCTGCGGTGTGTTTCTCTGTATGTGCATGTGCTTTGGTTGCCAAAGCATGGAGGCATGCAGCTTTTGTGTCAGGGGCTGTAGAGGGATTTTTCAAACCCCAAGTCAGCAGGGGATTGTGTGTGAAATACAGATGTTAGAAATGGCTACAATGTTTGCCTATTGTTATCACTTGTCTTTAGGCGCAGAGGAGAACAGGCTTGGGTTTTGACTTGACAAGGGAGAAACAGAATGATAAATTGTCCCGCATACTTTCTACCAACCCCACCCCCCAACACCACCCTCCTTCCTGAGAGATGCCACACCCTGCTGTAGATAGCATGAAAAAAACCCAACCAGATTACACAATCCTACAGAGACAGCTACATAGTGAGTGGAGGAGATAGTAGTCCCTTATCCTAATGTCTTACTAGATGCCACAAAAGAAAACAGGCCATGAATACATGAGACAGAAAACAGGATAAAAACCACATTAAATTCATCATTTTTAAGAGAATATTTTTAAAAGAATGCAAAGAGACTGATAATCTCAACAGAGCGAAATCCGATTAGATTTACAATTCCAATCAAGGGTTTGTATACACTAATCGTAGGCACTCTTAAATTTGAGTGTTTAAGGAGCCATACAAGCCACTCTTTTAGCAGGGTTGAATGATTTAGCAACAAGCAGCTATGATAAGTTACACAAAGACATATTGGGAGTTTTTTATACATAGTGGACGTTTTCTGTTTAACATGGATTTAGAATTGCATGACCTAACATATATATATCACACCAGCCAGTGAGTTGCATATAACTATGTACTTTTTTAATCAGTTGCAAGCTTATTATATATTACTGTCTGAATATCTAGTTGCTCATTTTTCCAAAGTTATGCTTAATTTTAGAGATAGTCCACCTTTATAAGGGTTGAGGTGATGGTTTTGGAAGGCCAGTTTTGAATCCTAATATTAGCCTACTTTATCTATGCCCAAACTTGTGTTCAAAAGAATTTGGGATCATTTGTCCTGTTGTGTCTGTTAAAATTGGTTGACAAATTGTTGGTAGTTATCCTTATGCCTACAACTATCAACAAAAAACTCCATTGTTTGTTGGTAAGGAGAAATTTCCGCAAGGCATATGGATTTTACAAATCGGAAGTTACACATTTTGAATGGCCTTCAGGGTGTTCTTTTGGAGGAGTTTTCCTTCTTAATAAAGCACTCTCTGTCCATGATAGTATGACACATTGGTTTTCTAGCTTGTTGCTCATAGGAAGCCTGAGGCTTGGTGGCACCTGGTTTGGTCCTAAATGTCCTAAGAATTTTAGTTTGATCTAAGAATGTTTGGGATTAATCTTAAACACAGCTATATTTTTCCATGGAGTGTTATCTCTAAACTCAGCCCACTGAATTGATCCTGACTTTGGTCCTATTGTTCATTTGTGGAATATGGTTACATTTTTAAATCGGTGCTAGAAAACATCTTAAGAGGATTTTCACAGTTTCTGTCAAGTCTCTGATTGATCCCCCCTGTGATATTGCCTTAATTAGCTCCTGCCCTGCACTCATTCAGTGCAAGATTGTCTGTCATTATCTATGTTACAGCCTTCAATGGTTCTAGGTTTCATGTCTGTGTCCCTAATCACATACCTGATAAGTTTTTTGCCTCCTGACCATTGCCTTTGCCTGATCACTGCTTGCACTCTGAGGTCCCCTGATCTTGGCTCCAAACCACAACTGGTCCCTAATTACTGCATCACAGATTCTAGATCTGCTGTGCTAGCTCTACATTCTCTGTCACCGGCTTGAAAAGATTCCTTGACTTTTGATTAAGAAAATATAAATATTGAAGTTTCCTTTTCCATGGTGTGCTCTGTCTGTTGGATTAGTAAATGTAATTTAACTCACCCTGTTGCTCTATTTTGTGCACACTATGATGTAATCATACACAGCTTTCAGCAGAAGGAAGATTCCCATATATATGGTCCTGCTGGTAAAACAATTCCCAGTACTGTATGCCCTTCAATCCTCAATCCTTGAAGTGGGAATCTCCAAAGAGTATTACCAACGAAAACACCTCTGTTAGGTAACTGACCATTTTTCTGGCTACACGATACTTTCTTTTTACTCTGCCTGTCACTCATTAACCATCACTGGAGATCATTCCTGACAATCTGATTGTTGTCAATAAATGTTTCTTAATCTTACCTGTTGTGTCGACTGACTTTTGGGTCAGAATCATACTTTAACGATTGCACGGCCAGACTCGCGATAAGAGCGGTTTACTATTCAGCCCTGTTTTAGCACATGACTTTTTGCAACAAAGAACTTGTGGTGGCAGGGTTAGCTCCATCTTACCAAATAGTAGTGGCAGTGCATGCATCTATAGGGTTTAGGGTAAATCTATATATATGAAAATCTCTGTATTTACACCAAAATCTTACAGAAGACACCTTGCAAACCTTTGCAGCTGTAATATTATTGAAGATAAGGTATCACAATTGTGCAGAGTGGGGCCCTTTGTGTAAAATAATCATGTATTGTGAGATTTTTACATAGGTTGTGTCTCAGTCTAGCTCTATATACACATTAATTAGCAAGTAGAACAAAGAAGTCTACTCTGAAACCTCCTCTATTGAATGCTGACGGTGGGCAGTACAGTTGCAGCACCAATTAAGTCCGGCGCTATTGTTACTCCACAGGAAAAACAGAAAGTATTCCTCTGTGAAATGAAGTCCGGCCTGACGAGTTAGAGCTTCAGGCTCATGTTTAGCAAATATTTTCCACTGTTTGTGTTCTGTCCTGGCTGACTCTGCATGAGTGAGGAGTGAAATAAAAAGGTTTAGCATTATAAATAAAATGGAGAAGAAAGCAATGAGGCTAATTACCGATTTGGCATGAAAAAAGAACAAAGTAAGGAGGTGGGGATGTGCACTAATTAATCTACAGAGATTATAGGCATAGATTTGGCCAGGATTTCTGTACTAATGAATCCGTACATTAACAGAAAAAACATACACACAACCACGTTGTTACATGGCCCTATAACAACATGTTGTGTTTTGAGAATAAAGCAGAAGTTTGAAACATTCCTAAGACGCTCACCTTCATACACGATTCACATTACAGTCCTCCTACATGCACAAAACACATAAACAGATAACCTTCATCCAAGTAACCACATCCCCAAAGGAAAAGTTAAAGATCTGAATTCCTCCCCTCCGTGCCACAGTAGCACTCTGTAATAGTAACATTAATTTCTCATGATGTCAGTCAGCTTTCATCAGCATTAAACTTTTGCGTGCCCACGAGACGGCAGTTTGGGACAGACGTGGGAAGACTCCGGAGGGCTGAGTGGGAAGAAGATGTACTGTAGTGTCCCCCAATGCTCTTGTTGGTGGTGGGGTCTTGCTAACAGAAAAAGAGAAGGGGTAAAAAAAAACAAATTTCCTGATGCTTTCCTGTCACCTGCATGGCCGTGCTTCCCGTGGTGCCTTTGCTAGTTTTTCAATTACAACGCAGAACAAAGTAGGATGTGGTGGTGGAAACCTACACAGGCCTATGTGTCTGTGGAGGATGAGATGGTGTAGGTGTGTGTCTAAGGTCGCAGCTATATCTATTTCTTTCTTTATTATTTTTGTTCGATGTTGATATACAGAGTTATATAAGCCAGCTTTGAAAATCATAAAACAGTGTGTTGCAATACCGTTATTAACCCTCAGTCCTTTCACATTCACAGCCATGTTGCGATCACAAACTGAAATGCATTTATTTATTTAAATAATAAACCAACACAAGCTATAAATAATTGTCATTGTGAAGGTGTTCTTTGTTTTTGTATTCAGGCCACCTTTTGTGGTGGGTTTTGCCTCTTCCAGCTTTTCTAATCTGCATTTCACAATCGCTTAAGCTCAATCAGGGTGGATAAGGAGTATCCCCTAACAGGATATGTTTGAGTCTTGCTTCATATTTTTATTGTATTTACAGTAGGACTGAACTTTGACTAGGTCCTTCTGTCAAATAAACATACTTTGATCCAAACCATTCTAGGGCTATGTTTATGGTAGCTGTCCTACCCAGAGTTAAAACATTTTGGTGTTGTTGAGTCTTCAACTGATTTTTTTTTAGGAATGGTATTTCCATTCATTCATACTAATATGTGGGTCTGACCATCTTCAATATCCCTGTTGAAGAAAGGTACACCCACAGCATGATGCAGCCACCACTATGTGTCACAGATTTAATTTCTGACTGTAACCAAACTAACTTCCTTATGCAAGTAGTTCTACTAATGAGGTTCCTTCAAAAAAACGTCTTAAAGTAAAAATCTTAATAAATACAATGACATTTGTGATTTTAACATGAAAACATTTAAAACATTTTCAAAGAGTGATTGCTCATGTTTTTCACTCGCTGATATTCACTCGTACAGACGTAACTTTTTCTCCATGATGGTGTTCTGGTTTAAGAGTTCATCAGAGCTCAAAGAGCTTTTTTCAACTCAGACGTTCAGCATGTTTGATGAAGCACGCAAAAGCATCCGGCATTGTGCTGTTAGATTTTTCTTTCCTCATTCAGTCATAATAGATTTGTATTTACTAGTTGAGAAAACAATTAGAGAGAATTTGACACTGTATTACTGATGGTTTCTGCAGGAAAGGAAGGAAGAAATCTTTAACGTTGTAGCGATGAGGATGTAAAAATGCTGTTTGCAGGGCTTAGCGGCTTCCTCTCCTCTTCTTCCTGCAGCCTCCCTGTGCAAAGGAGCATTTTCTTTTATCACGCATCACCTTCAGTGATAGCATAGGCGGCTAGTTTTACATTATGTTTTGTAATCCAAGTGGTGGTATGAAGGTTTATTGCCACAAAAGAAACCGTCAGCTCTTAAAAGGATTTCCTCTTTTCCCATTTAGACTCCTTTTTTTTGCCTTCTTGCAATTCAGCGAGGTGGACGAGGCTTTAAATCTGCCTAACACATGTGGGTGCTACTGTACACAGAGACGTTCACTTTTTCTACTTTATTGTTGCTTCAACTAATCCAATTGGCCATGGTCAGACGGGAGCTGATATATCTCTCTGTTATCTTCCACAGTTTAGAGCTCTAGACTTCAGCAGTTTTAACTGTCAGCTTGTGAGCATACTTTTGGTTACCCCTGTGATTTTCTGATTTTGTTAAGACATTGTGTAATCCCTGAAATCAAATAAACTTTAGGCTAACTTGCGAAAGGGAAAGAGGGAAAAAAAAGTAGTTCAGACTGCTGCTACAAAGGAGAAATCACAAGTGTAAAAAGAAACTCAAGAAACAGCACAGATTCAAAGATTCAGGAACTCATAGTGTGTAAATATTACTCCCATCGCAATCTTCGCAGGCCATCGATATGATGGATTAGTCTAGTGATAATTACACAACGTAATAATTACAGCGGCCCCATGCTGAATCACACTCAATTGCTTGATAAGATTTCACTATCACAATGCCAAACAAATTACGCTGAACTTGAAGGACAAGTTTAGAACTTAAATGTTAGAACAGTTTTCTTCCTCCATCCATCTTTTAATAGTATTTAATGGAAACTCAGCTTCACCCACAATTCTTATCATAGAAAGCACCAAAAACTAGATTATTTGATTCTTACAAAGAAAAGCTCTGCAGAGGCAAGCTTCTGTTTCCCAATTTCCATGTTGAGCATAAGTATTTCCCCTTGTTTCCCGAGGCCGAATGTTACAAGAACGAATCATCCAAACAGTAATTAGAGCTGATTCTTGCTGCCCTTAATTTGGTCGAAGTTGTCAGCTGGCAATTATAGCTGTTAGATAGCCGTGTGAAAATAGAAGTTGTATCTGAATGCCCCTGCCTGTCGCAGCTGATTTAAGAAGCATGAGGTGAGTCGTATTGTCTCACAAGTTAATCCTTATATTTGAATGCAATACCTAAACACAGACTTGCAGCTCTGTACAAACCTTTTTATCAATTAAATTGCTGAATTAAATTCCTTAGGATCGTTATTAGGACTTTTCACAAGGAAGTGATGCTTTTGGTTCAGTGTGTCTTGCACTCTATAAATTAAGTCTTAACGAAAGAATAGTAACAGAAAATATAGTTGTATGAAAACATAAAAAGTTCTGTCAAAGGGAAAGCATTTGGATATTCCTTTTTAATTAAATGTCAAGAACTTTGGAACACATTCACTGCTTTAAAAGAATAATTCACAACCCTTGAACTCATGATTTTGTCACACATAACAACCCAAATGTTGCACAATTTTGAGAACCATGTTTTACTTTCCTTTTACATTGCAGGGAAAATCTGAGAAGCATGGTGTCCATTTGTATTTAGCTTTCCCCTGTTAATACCTCTTAGCTAAATATTTTTCCATATAAATCTTAATGTGTTTGTTCTCGTGAATTGGTGGTATACAAGGGAACCTCGTAGAAGATTTTGTGAAGACCTCAACTTTGATATCTTAGCCCATTCTTTGCAAAACAGCTGAAGCTTAGTCAGATTGGATGAAAACGATCTGTCATTAGCAATTGTTAGCCTTGCCACTGTGTGTTAACTGGATTTAGGTCAGTGTTCAGAGAGACATGAAGAGCTTCCCATATTGTTCAATTCCCTGAACCTGCTTTAATCTTCTCCCCACCTTTACCTCCTACCTGTCTGGTGCCTTTCATAATCTGTTGGCTCACCAGAGATTTCATTAATGAGCTAATTAAGGCAATCTAGAGAGTTGGCTTCACCACATTTTATTTACTGATGTAACAGAATTTTTTTCAGATTTTTACTATTGGTATGTCTCAAAGGATTCAAAAATAAAAAGACTTTTAAGGTTAAAATGTGACAAAATGTGAAAAAATCAAGAGGTTAGATTGCTTCTGCCAGTCACTGTATGGAACCAATTTCATTGCATGGTAGCTAGCCCCGCAGCTATAGTGGAGAAACTAGCGTTGCTCAAGTAATTAATTCATCAGTGAGTGACAGTTAAGCTGCGGGTTAAAGGATAGCTTGCCCTTAATAAACAGATAGAAGTAGATTAGTATGGAAGTCATCTGTGATTATTTTTTTTTTTTGCATGTGTGTTTCTTCCCATCTTTCCTTCATTTCTACTGACACGCATGCATGAGCGTTTATATATAATGCAGTTGGTGCAGTTGCTGCCTGCAGCCATGCTTTTATTTATATTCCTTAGGTCTTTGGAGTTGTTCTAAAGTTGTCTTGCACTTGAAGGATGACCCATCAAGATGGTAGAGGAGAAAACAACAGAGGAGCAGAGGTCAATTGAGAGCATGGTGCACATCACAGGAAACAATGGCTGCTGAATTATTGAGTCCTTCCTCTCTCATCAGCTATTTGTCCCACGCTTAATGGATTTCTTTCTCTAAAAGGGAATGTGTGGAAGAGAAGAGAAGGAATTTACTTTTCTGTTTTCAGAGGTGGAAGGGAATATACATGAAAACTAGATTTCTTGCCTTAAGACAGGAGGATTCTGTCTCAGCTTGTTTAAGAGACCTCCTCAGACTTTTACTTTAACTTTCAAGTTAAGTTATCACACTACTATACGTATTGAATTTGACCAGTTTAAATTATTTATTAACAGACTGAAACAGTAAAATGCCAGACATGCAGAAGAAAAAAAAAATTACACTCTAAACACTGGTGTACTTTCAGACATATATATTGTAAAGGCTATAGCTAAAGGCTGGTAGTATCTGCAACTAAAGAAGTGATCAATCTGCCAGCTCTCTTCGATTAATTTTCTAACAGCTTTTTAGATTTACCCCTCATCCCACCACTTCAGTCAACGTTAGTTCAGCACCAGCAAGTATATACAAAAATTCACACACATATCAGAAAGGTTTCCAGTTGGGAGGCTAGCAGCTGGACACATAACCCGATGTCTGCACACATTTTTAACACTTTTTTAGAGCTGCTGTTTGCTCCTCTGGGGTTTATTGAGTGGGACGACGTCCTCCTGTGAGTTCAGGAATCTCAGTCTGTCAAGCTGGCAGTCAGGACTCTGCAGGTGTCTCCTCAGCACAAAAGTGAAGTCAAGGGCCAATAAACAGCAGCACAAAAACTCAGGAGCTTAATTGATAGTGAGACCACACAATATTCCAGCACACGGTTCTGAATCTTCTTAATCGCTTCAAAGTTTCACTGTTCGCCCCCAAAGGCGCTGCACTCAGAAGCACCCTCACGTCTGAGCCACATGAAAGTGGCACACCGTGGGCTGCAAGCATCCTCTCCTGAAATGGTTACATCATTATGCATGCCCTAAAACCTACAGCCGTTGTTACGAAGGCCCTGTTTGGGTGTGATTGCTGTCGGATTGTTTAAATCAACAGAAAAAATTGAAATTAAAATTTTCCTTTTGTCACTTTTCTCCTTTTTTAGATGTCAGCTATGGGTAGAAACCTGTGCTATCAGAAACTGAACCTGAATTGCTCAGGCTGAATCTGTATTCGCAAAATTTGAAAGTAACTTTATTGGGTTGAAAATGTATGTCACTACATTGAAACAGAATTTAATACTTTGAAACTGAATTAGTTTGCTTTGAAACTGCATGTTGTCTAGAAAATTCAGTTTCACTATTTTTACTTTCAGTTCTATAATTAAATTTCAGTTCCAAATTTAAATTGTTTTTTTGCCAAGCATCCGGGTCCTTGAGGAAGATCACAGAGCAATCAAACTCAGATACACCGATTTACGTTTTACATCACAGTGAGTCAAAGCTGTACACAGTACGAGCTTTGCGGGCATCCACCACAATGTCAGATGACCAGCCAAAACACAAAACCGCACCCAAACTGTTCGCTCTGCACCATTCATCGTGATCCCAGTCTGACAGCGCCACTGCACTTCTGCACACATACACATTTACACACCCACCAGACACTACGCTCCAGTGTAACTTATAAGTTACACATCTCCTGCAACAGGTCACTTGATGTCTACTTCGTAGAAATTAATTAATTTTATATGCACATTATATATATTCCTTGGCCACAAATATATATATATATATACAAGGGGAAGCAATAACTCACACACCCAAAGAACAGATTGATGAGTTGAAATAAATGTATTTATTTATTTTAACTGTTCTTCCTATTGAGTCCAAAACAAGATTAAAAACGAGTACTAAAAAGTCTCTAAAAATTTAAAACTGTCCACCCACTGCAGAGGCTCCAGCAAAACTGCTCAACGCGGCGCCACACCCCCCTCCAGCACCAAGCAACTAAAAAGTGAGACACAGGGAAAATGCCAATGCACCACTGCTTTATTTTGTGGCCTGCTTCGGGGGGTAACCCCCGATCGCCACAGAAAGACATGAAACGTTACTCAGAGTTGCGGGCAGAGAAAACTTCTGCCCCGACCATTTGTGTTGGTCATCTGTCTGTGAATCCATAGGCACCGGTGCCGGATGTGTTGGTCCTTCTTCTGTAGCCTGAGCCTTTCAGTTCCAGCTCCCCAGGCTCCCTGACTCTGTCATGCAGACTTGCTTTGGAGGTATGTTAATTAATGTCACCACCTGCAAATGCAGGGGTATTGTTGTGCCCTGCTCCATCCCCATCAAACCAGTCCCCGCTTGGGGAGTTACATATAAAATCAATGTCGATCAATATAAACACGCTAAAATCCAAATAAATCTAAGATTAGAAAAATGTGAATACCTACAAGCATGTAAAAGACAAAAAAAAAATTAGATATAAAAACAGACCATGCAAAGAAAAATACTTTTTCACTTTTTACATAACGCTTTACATAACGCTTTCTACACATTTAATAAATGTAATGCAAAACTGTTAGTTTGGCAGCTGGTAATCTGACATGTTGGAGGATCCCCGCAAAGCTCAAGTACTGTGTACCGTTCTGGCTCACAGTGATGTGAAACCTAAATCTGTGAATCTGAGTTTGATTGCTCTGTGGCCTTCCTCAAGGACCCGGATGTGTGGCACAAAATACATAGTTTTGAAACCAAATTTGAATTATAGAACTGAAAGTAAAAATAGTGAAACTGAATTTTCTAGACTGAATTTGAACGCAGATTAATTCAGTTTGAAAGTATTACATTCATTTTCAATTTTGTTAAATTCATTTTCAACCAAATACATTTACTTTCAAATTTTGCAAATATGGATTCAGTCGGAGCAATTCAGATTCAGTTTCTGATGCCAGAAGTTTCTTCTCATGTTCAGCTATTTATGTAACTTACTGATGCAGGACTGTCTATTATAAGTGTGAATCCTTTTTTGGGCATATGTCACTTGAAAAAAATTTAAAAATACCTTTTAGTCAGAAAAAATCAGTAAATGGAACACACGTTGACATGACTTTGAATATTTTTTGCCTTTATTTATTTTCATTTTCATGATTAAACTCACGGATCATAATAATATAAAATAAATTGGATGAAATAAGGTTCTTTTAAACAGATGTTTCTCAAAAGTATGCTAATTTCATGCTACGTATAACTTGATTGGGCCCCCTTTTTACGATTTCCTGGATCAATGTTGCGTGGCGTAAAGGTCATCAGTTTGTGGTCCTGCCAAGGTGTAAGAAAGCCCAAGTTCATTCCGTAAAGGCTTTCAGGTCATCTGCAATATTGTGTCTGTTGTGTCTCATTGTTCTCTTAAAAACAATTGGCAGATTCTCTATTGGTTTCAACTCAGGTCAATTTCCTGCCTATCAAGGACAGTAAGGCCATGATGTCTGAAAGAGGTCATGATACCTTTGGCAGTGTGCCAAGTACTGCTGGAAAGTGAAATCAGCATGTCCATTAACCTTGTCAGCGGGATGAGGCCGACTCTGTGACCTTGATTGAAATGAAAACTTTATTTTCATCTCAAAAGAAATGCTTACTTTTTCCCTTTGCCCATGTGGTGTGGTGGTTCGGATGTAGTCTCTGGTTCGGCAGTGGCTTCAGGCAACAAATGTAACATTTTATTAATGTGTTGCGAGTCAAACACAACTGATGAGTTCCTCTTTTTGAAATGAGATTTTGAAAACTCTTAAACTTGACAATAAGTTGGAAAGTAGAGAGAGTAATTCTGCAGGAAGTCGTACTGTTTTGCTTTTCTAAACGTGGTGCACATTTTTATTTTTCCCCTTAATTTGGATCATCAGTGGGAAGTTGCTTTTTCAAGAGGGACACTACTGGCTGACGTCAAGCAGAGTCATAGTCCTTGTATAGGTTGCGCAACTCTTGTTCAAGGTTGAATTTAGCTTAGGTTGTTCAATAAAAGCTACATTTTATTGCCCTTTGATTTTGTGTTTTTTCTCTGTATTGTATGAAATTAATATTAGTTTTAATGCAATCACCCTTACACAAGCTTACCAGGTTCAAAATATAGCCAATTTACAATATATATTTAAAGTAGTTATAGCTGAGGTGTGGAGCTAGACTCTTAATTCTCTCACCTAGCGGCTTGAGCAGTTGGAAGTCAGTCTTAGCCTGGAGCAGTTGCACTAAAATAGGCAGAGAGGCACTGTCTGAATGTAAATACAGAATCAATGAATAATACATTGGCGTATGCTGTTAGATTATAAACATATTCATTATACATTGCTGTAGCGGCACTGTGTCCCGCCTTGTCCCATGATGGTTTTGATTGACTCCCGCTGACAGAACAGAAAATGCCTTTACTCAGTTTATAGTCACACAGTAGCCAAATAATACTCTGAGTAGTATTATCAGTCTAAAATTTAACAAACAAACAAAAAACAGTAAAAGGACAAGGCGGTTAATCTGAACCACGGCCACTGTACTTACATTGACCAGTCTGTCAAACCAGTGTTCATTATGTCTAAACAACTTATTTTGAATAACAAATTTGCAATATTTATATATATGTATATATAAATACTTGATTTTATTTTATATAGAAATATTAACTTTATGAACGTTCCTTCGGCTGAACTGTGGATTCCAGCTAGCATTAGATTGCTCTAACTACTTAGATGGTAAAACATTACTGTTACAATAAGTGATAATTTGAGTTGAAGTCAATAAAACAGCCCACTGACATTTAAATTACGCAGCATCATTCCTCTATCTTACATCTATCCTTATTTTGCCCTGTGGAAAAGGGGTCAGTATAATCAAATCAGGTCATTGAATAGTTCAAAATGCTAACCTCTTGTGGTTTACGTTGTACAGGAATATTAACATTAGGGATGTTTTTCACCCATTTTGACATCGTTCAAATTCACGTAAATATTTTGATGTGACTCGAAATTGAGGTGACTGCTCAGTTTTTAACAGGTGAGAAGATTTTTGTTTTATAGTGATAATTGGGATTGAACATGATATTTAAAAACATTTGACTGAATATCAGTGAAAATAATTGTCCTGTAATCCAAAAGCTCGTTCAAAATTAAAACGAAAGGTTGTTTTAATCCCCACTATCATGGAAACTGTCAATAACAGACAACTGCTTTTAATTACCATAACTCTTGTGTCAGGCTCACTTGTGATCACATTTACAGTAGAAATTCATTGTTTGTAAGAGGCTGTACATGACATCAAAAAGCCTTTGCTGCTAGTATGAAGCTAGATATATTTTTTAATACTTTCCATACAGTATTTATGGGTGTGAAAGTGCTAAGAAGACATAAAACAACTTCTATGATGCCCCTTTTCATAGTAAAGAGAGAAAAAGAGACACTGCTGCATCCCCTGTGTGGGATCTGCTTTACACATCATTTAACTGAGAAATTGTGTTTCTCTTTTAACACATCTCAGCAGCCATTAGAGAGAATTTGTACAGACTCGCTAGGTTTGGGAGTACCACTGCTACATGTTAGTGGCTAACTGCCGTTATCACTTATTGAGTCTGAACAATTACAAACAACCATGTTCTTGCGAATACGTTTCACATTAAATTTGTCCTGACAGCAACGGAGAAGGGAGGCGAGGACAGGAATGCTGCAGGGATTATTTGTTGAGCTTGGGAGCCCTTTTCTTCAAGGCATTAGCTGCCTGGTGAAGCGCTCAGCAGCTGCCAGGGAACCATGACACAGCATGTTGAGCCATTTGCGAGCGTTTCAAGAGAACACACACATTGTTTGGCATGTGAGTAGTACAACTTCAATATTTCATAAAATAAGATGCAAATTGTTAACAAACTGGAAAATAAGCTCTGATGTGATTGGTTGAATGTAATGTAGAGATTGGTTTATTATGATATGCCTACAACGCAAAAATCTAAATTGGCTACTGGTACATCTACATGGACATAAATAATAAGCAGCTAATCTGAACAACAATGGGTCATGTAAATACTACAAACAGAATATTCTGATCTCATCCAGGATGATTGGAAATAAATGGTGATCTGAATTAGAATGTTGGTTTATGACGTTATATAATCCAAATGCCATCCATGTAAACACACAACTCTTACTCTACTACATAGGGATCAATGGAATCCTATAGTCAAAAATAATCCACACCCGTTATTGCTTTGCTTATATGTTTTAGTAGCACAAATGTGTTACGGTTTGGGCCTAAAACAAGTACTGCTTCACAGCATACCTGTGTGTTATAAACCTTAAACAGATTGTCTCTCAGAATTCTGAAATAATGACATTGCACCATTATTGCAATAGGGTATAACTAAATAACTAGAAAAAAGAAAAAAAAAACACATGAGAATATGAGTCACGACCCCGGGCCACATAACAAAAGACAAAATCCAAGTAAATAAACAACGCAGAAATGCATACATCTACCAACACCCTTCTTTGTTGTATGTAAATAACCCTTGGGATTTTACTTTATTTAAAGGTCTTCTGCAAAAAACAATATTTTCATAGAATTTCCGATTGTTATTTTAACAGTCTGACCTTTGAGTGAGTTGATGACATGAAGACAGCGGTGCTGGAGTCTGATGAATAGCTTGGGTCTTTTCCCAGCTGGGAGAGCAGATGTTCAGAGATGGAACAAGATTTTTTTTTTTTATCCTCCTGCACTCCCTTTTTTCTCTTCTTGCTTCTAATCTTATATAAGAGACTGGGTCTTGGGGGAGAGGAGGATGTAGGGAGTGTGGGGGCAGTTGTTTGCAAATGACACACTATTAACTGTCCTGAAGTTAATCTTAATGCTTCATGCTAGAGGATACACACAATCCATTTTAATGCAATTAGCTCTTGCCAGGAAGGATGAGTTATTCAATGGAAGTATAATTGCATCCTCAAGTTTTTACACTGTTCATTGCAGGGTTGTAATTACTTTCGTCCATGGTTTAACACATGGTGCCATTCAAACATGCAGCATGTGCACAAACCAAGGCTCTCACAGGGAGACATGCAAGATCATATGGAATTAAGTTGACAAGCAATACATCACACAATCACACAACTTTACCTCATTATACAAAGTGGAAAATAAAATTGGCTGGCATCAAGTTTCATCAGTGCTTGCATTCTCACTGAGTCCCCAAACAGCGACCCCAGACACACTGTTTGGAGATTGTTGGTTTGACTTTGGATGCGTTACCCTGAGGTGGAAAATCGTGTCTTTCTGCTGGCTTCCTAAGTCATAGGGCTACTTTGTTGTAACATCAGTGTGACAAAAGTTCCAAATATTACAGTGTGATATTTTGGGGGAAAATAAAAAGTAGGCTTGCACAGCGTACACTGGCAATTTCTTTCCATTTTACTTCCTTTGTTTTATATATATAGTCTTCTCAACTTTTCATTAAGTTAGTTAACAATACTTTGCTGTATACTCTTGTGTTTTCTCAGTTTTAAAAGTTTTCTTTTAAACTGCTAAAAATATCAAATGCTGCAGTCTTTGACAAAAGTGTGAATACCCCTTGTACTTTTCTGCATCATTTTAAAGGTATAGGAGAGGCTCTTCAGCTCATTCTCATTTTTGCAACACTGCGCATGTGCCACCTCATCTCCAGTAACGCCCCCTGATATCGGGAGCGCGCACATCCTCAGCACATGCAGTCTGTTTACATCTGCGGGACCACTGCCTCTGGCGCCGCATGATTGCTTTTACAGCAATAAATTAGCTACCAAAAGGTTATTTGTTTAGGAAAACACTTGTACAAGAACATTGTACAGTATGAATGATTATCAGTCATAAATAATCATGCCATTGGGTAGTAATTCCACATAAAGGCTGCACAGCTAACGTTTTCTGACGGACCCTGCGTAGCGATTACAACACAAATCGTTCTAAATGAGCAGGTATAAAAACATTACCTGTCTAGCAAAAACTCTGCGACGAATTGATCGGTTTTGAATCCCTTTTCGGCTTTCGATTCCCGCCACCACACAAAGCAGTAATCTCCGAGACATACTTCCTAAACAACAATCTGCGCATGCGCGATTTCAAACATGAGAGCGCGTTGTAAGGGTTGGGTGGGTGGCGACATTAGTGATATACGTCATCGTGGAAATTTTATTTCCGCATTGACAGTCAGTTATTTTTTATTTGATTGGCTGTCATTTCCTGAGGGATTTTCCATTGAAATTTTTCTACTGAAAAGATCCTCTCCTATACCTTTAAGTTACAGCTACAAAAATCATTGTGTTTTATGTGATCAACCACCACAATGTAATAAAAGTGTGATACAAAATTTAATTTTATTCTCATTCTATGACATGTGTTTTTATTAAAATAGTCAATTAGGAAATATGAATGTATCAAAGTATTATATTTCAGCATGTTCAGTGGTATGATCTCACTTCTGTTGATTTGTTAAATAAAATCCAGTTTAAATATATTGAAGTTTGTGGTTGTAATGTAACAAAATGCAAATAAGTGTAAACAACATGAACAAACTGCTGCTATTTTGATATCAACAAAGAGGTGTCTTTCTAACTTTGTTACTATTTCTATCCTGATTGTACTGAATAACTCAACACAAAGCCTCCAGCCCCATTTGAAGTCTATTACTCTTGTAAATCACACAGAGGGCAAATAAGGAAGGCTTAAAGCAGCATCCCTGTGAGGCTTGTGCTTAACCAGTGATGTCTGGGCAAATAAAGGATTCTGTGGAGCAGGACAGGGAGAGAATAATCCCAATGAGTTGCCGTGAGGGAGATTGTTCCTCCGTCTAAATCTGTAAATAATGGAGATGAAAGAGAACCAGGCCTACGAATGATCTCGAGTGGCCCTGAGCAGCCCACAGGCCCAAGTCACAACCAGGGGGGAAGTAGAGGCTCTACATCCACCCACAACACCAGCCCAAACCTCCAGTTATATTTGGCAAGATAGCTAAGCTCAGCCATTTAGAATGAGGGGGTTGTTCTATTGTTATGCAACTGTTTTACTTTTTACCTCATATTTCCAAGTAAACTAACTCACAGCTTTGGAAAATAGAGCATTATCAAATTTCCTTTGGCTTAACACTTCTTGCCTTTTGCCTTCAAGTTGCTAAGTCACACCTAAATGTTAACAAATGTTATTAGATGTTATTAAAAGTGATTAGATTTTTATGGCCAATCATAACCAGTCGAATAAGCACATGATCTCTACTCATGCAAGTTGGGTTACTCACAGAAGAGAAAAAAATATAGGCGTTCTAAGCCAAGCTTGTGTAGTATTATTTTGTTATATTGAAAGTTGCTGTTCAAATAATTGCCTAGCCACTGACCTTTTACTCTGTTTTGAAAATTCTTTGTGAAATTTTTCACTTCCTGTCAACTGTTTTTGAATAACTGTTAAGACTGTTTTTGATTGCCTATAAAAATATTACTTTAGATATACTTAAATTCTAACTCTGCATATCTAGCTTTTGGTTATCCAAAGGGTGCTTTTGCCATTTACAACTTTTTGAAAGATTTTGTGTCCCTTACAACCATATTTAGCCACCAGCATAGATGGATGAAATGTTCTACGAATCTTTTTTTACCAATGCAGAGGCAATGCAGGCTCTTCTTTCATGTCGATTATTCTTCACAGTAGTTCCCAACTCTTAAATTGTACTGACACTCCAATAGCTTTCCCTTTATTAGCACTCCAGGTTTCTTTGGTACCTTTCTTTTATACACTAAAAGTCACACTTGTGCCCTTTTACCCCATTTAGATAGTGTCAAACCCTTAGTCCAATGTTTTTCCTGACATAATGTTATAGTATGAGGCAGGGAGTGAGGTAAGTTATGTTTACTTCTCTTATTAGAACTTCCTTTACGTAACCCTTTCATTTCTTTAACCCTGTTTTTTTTACATATGTCTTTGAAAATCTATCCTTAAAATACCATGTGTTTTTGACTTTAAAAATAGTCTTGTTACTCCTATTTCATTTCGACGTGTTTTCATTATGCTTTCCATCTTAAAAAACAAAACAAAAAAAACCTATCCGGATAAATCGCCCCATCCGAGTAGTGAGAATTCAAATGTGGTTGTATGAGATTGAAAAACATTTACTTTTCAGAGATCCTATTTTGCACCAGCAGGGAGGTTCAAATTTTTTTACGTTTTGATTTTAATGTAACATAGCTCATTATGTCCTCTTGAAATATTTCGTTTTTTGGGGGAGATGGGTACTGCACTGTAGGCCCCTGTGGCCAAAGTTTTTGTTCTAATGGTGGGTTTTTTCCCTTAACTACTTTTACTTTTATACTTTAAGTAGTTTTGAAGCCAGTACTTTTACAATTTTACTTAAGTAGAAAGCTTGAGTTGATACCTCAACTTTCTAAAGAAATGTTTTACAAATATTTTAAATATTGTACTTCTACTTGAGTAATTCATGCGAATACTTTTGACACCTCTGTTTAGAGCACACTTGTTAGTAAACTTGTGTTTAGACTTTGGTTCTGTAATTACATTAATCAAAATGTAAAATATGCTAAAAATCTAAATAAAATATCAGAAAAATGTTATCAATGGTAATAATTGTATAGGAAAGATGTGTGAACATACAAGTGCTTGATATGTGTATGTGCTGTTGCACTCCATACTATCACCTAATGCAAAATCCCAATATTGAGGTAAATTTGCACTATTGGTATAGGGATTCCACTTAATAGCACTCAAGCTAACACATGCAGGAGCCTGTCCATCTGATGACATGCTTTCAAAAAGTTCAAGCACATATTGCAATGCAGACATCCCGCCAGCTCATTCATGAATGATCTAAGAGTATGATACAGCCCAAGGAAAAAAAGGAAAAACGTGTAGCTGTCCAAGTGATTTTTACTGACATGTTGCTTTATAGGGTTCATGCCAGACTTTGGTGAGGAGAGAGTAAGAAAGTGGATTCTGTTTGGTGTTGCACCTTCAGGCCACTGCCATGGAGACACAAGTTCAACTATGACATTCCATCTTTCATTCTCTGACATTCTTTCGTTGACTTGAAGCGGAAATATTTACCATTTTATCCCAGAATACTGTATTAGGAACACTTTAAGTATTTGACTTCACTTGAGGTGTTTGATATTTAGAATATCTAAATATAGAGATGTTTTCTTTTGTTGTGTGTTTTTGCTGGGCAAACTTTTTGTATTATGCTAATGTAAAGTATAATAATACGTTCAGATCACCGTACGACATACACAGTTTTAGGTAATATTTGCTGTATTTATTTAATTTACAGTAAACTAAAATCACAAACTGTTTTAAGAGGGTGCTGTCAGCGTATAATAACTTAAGTCACATATTTAAACATTTATTTTTTTTCAAATGAGTGAAAATGCTTGTAACAATTATAATGAGGTGAAAGCTTGTTTGACTGTTTACCCTCTGTAAATGTATTATATAAAGTTACCTTCCCTGATTTAGACATAAATGCCTCATATACATACATTTGTTTTACCTAACTTTAGCTGCCATTAAAATACTCAAAACAGAAAAGATGTTTATCAATTGGAAATTAAATGTTAGTAATTATTAAGTTTGCAATTTGTTATTTGAGTTGAAAAGTAGGTATTTCTAAAGGAGTTAGAAGAAAATTGTTTATATTATGATGGAAATACACTATCAACCATTTTTTTGTACTTGTAGATTTTTTTTAATTTTTTTATTATCTCAATTATTTATCATTCTTATTATTTACTAGGCAATTAGGCAGTAGCTGAAAAGGACAGACAAATACTCGTTTACTATTTGGAAAGAAAATCTGAGACCGCACTTTAAATCTAGGACACTTTAATTTCATAAAAGTGCTTAAAAATGTCCGATTGCACTCTTCAGTTGTATGCATTGAACTAAACAATATAACAAGAGCCATGTTCAGGTTTAGAGCATACTTGATTATACTGAAAATAAAACTATGTTATCATTCATTAGTCATAATGCTTTTTTTTATTCTAACATTCCAGGTATTTGTATGTGAGAATTCCACAATTGCTCATTTCAATTCCCCTGCTGTTCCATGGTTGGAATTAACTACAAGTATACAGGAATACAATCACAAATATAGCTTCAACAACTACTTGTCAGTATTTTCTGGGCTAACAGTGACAGTTATTGCACCTAAAGTTATTATCCAGCTGCCAGGTTATGGTTACAGCCTGCTGCAATGATGACACCATTGTGGGGCAGAATGTTTACAGCATGTACATTCACCTTACTGACTGTTGCTTCTTCCACCCCCCCTAAAACATTGCTGCTGTAATACTTCTCATGCTAAATGCTATGTTTTTCAATTTAAACTACAATGGAATTGTTCATATTTAAATATGAAGAAAAGGAGCCATTTTTTAAATATCTGCCACACCTTAAAATTACAGATTATGTGTGATTTATTATGTTGCCTCATGTTGCAGGATATTGCTGCACCAATCACTGTGTGGTGTATACCCTACTTCAGTGTCAGTGTAGATGATGAATGGATGGATGGACGCTTCATCTAGTAGGAGCACATTACAGTTGTTGTGGCAACACTGTTACATGTCATTTTTGTCCATGCATAATGATCATGTAAAAATATTGACATAGGCATCCTATGTCCTGTGTAAGGTCCAGAATGGTACCCAAATGGTCAAAATGGTAATAGCTAGAATAATCACACTAGTATTTTTTGAAGCTACTCTAAGCATTTAGAATGTGCAGGTGAGTTACTGTTCCACAGTGCAGACCGAGTGTCTACATTGTGTAGCATTGTGTGTTTTTTAAGCTATGTTTTTGTTATGCCATGGCTGCCAGAATGGAAATGGATAGCCTGAATTTATTTTGTTTTGTTTTGTACATATGATGTAAGGGTTGAAACACTTGTTTTAACAGATCTATCTTCTGCCTGTCTTATTTAATCAAGGCTTTGTGCGCTATTAAAACTCACTGCCAATATGCATTTCCGTGATGGTGGATATAGATATCCTATTTCATAATTTCATTAAAATCTTAGCCCTGGAGTTCTAAATAAAAACAATGTATTCCATGAACTAATTTTGGATATATGAATATATGCCTAAACCCAAATTCTAGAAAGGTCATAGTTCATTAGTTTTAAAGTCCACATGTACTTGTTTTTCTGCGTCTTCTGAGCCTCAATCGTACCATGTTTGACAAGGAAGCGTGCTTCGGGGTGAGGTCAGCCCCATTAACCTTGCTTATCATCCTGAAGCATCTGTTGCAGGGAGCCCTCCATCACTGCTGGCCTTCGAACAGAGTTATGACAAGTCCTATGTCACATCTTGGCCTTACAGCTCCCTGTTAAAGATGAATGGGTGTGAGCCCATGTGCCCAGGTGAACTAGAGCAGACAGTTTCTGCCATGGGGCTGCTAGCTGCCAGACCGATGGCTAACCACTCTAAAACTGACAGATGCTGAGCCCTAGCATCAAACCGGATTAGGAATAGCAGAGATTCCAAAAGATTTTTTTTTTAGCACTAGAAAAAACTAACTTTGCTGAAATAACCAAGAAAAGTGAAAAAATATTTAGTCTAACTTTTAACATGCTGGCATAGAGTATTTTATCTTGACTGTGTTTAATTTTACTTCAAGGTAGTTTCACTTTGTATAGTGTTCACAGGGAGCATGAGCGGTAATGGGTGGTAGATCAGAAACTGTCAAGAGACAGCAGCTCGATCCTGTCTTACAAGTCAGCATGGCACCACCATCAGAGGGCAGTGGGGCTTAGACAGGAGCTGCAGGGATATCCTGTGCCATGCTGCTCAAATCTTTAGAAATTCAGAGCTTAAAGACTGAAAACAAAATCCCACTGCTTTTGTTGCTTGTTTTTGTCAGTCAGTAGTTGGAAATGGTCCTCGTTTCTGGAAACCGTATTTGAGGTGGTAATTACACTGAGATACGGATATTAGGAGATGTAGGCATTGTTTGAAGAAGAAAAATCTGTTCATTTACTTTCTTTTTGGAGCTCTCTGTTGGATCATTTTACAAGCATTTTGTTTTTCTTTTTTTGATTTTGTGCATATTTCTTCTATGAATCTCTTAGATGTTTTTGTTCTCAGACACAATAAGACTCCAGCCATTTCTGGTTGAAGATAGGGTACCCATTATTCAGGGATTGGCCCTTCCCCAGCTTGCTTGGTCACCCACCCTCAGCTGAGTGACAATGAAGCTAGGCAGCAGACGTAAGCCATGAAAGGTGAATATGACAGTGAGCAGGCTGGTGTGAATATGGATAAAGGTTTGGTTAGAAAAGAAACAGGCAAAAAAAAAGCTATTGGAGGGTCCAAATCCAGGGCTGATTGATTAACTGTCAGAGAGGTGGTCGTGCGAGGAGGCTGCCTCTGTGCAGAGCTTGTCCTGCTCAAGAGGCCAGAAATGCCTAAAGACCATGGAACATTCAAATGTTTTTATTCATTGACTACAGAAATTGGGACTGGACATCAGAGAAGTGACTTTGCAAACACACAGCTATTGTAATGTAAAACAGTACATCAACTAACAATCTTATTATTAAAGAGTTCCAACAGTTTAACAGGGGTTTTGGCATTATCAATCATAATTTCTCGCTCTAAATCTGTACGTCTCTTTGAAGCAGGCTACAATAATGTTTATACCGTATTTCTCAACAGATAATAAAACTATGTAATAGGAACTTAAGAGATTTAATATTTGTAGGATTTCTTGAGATTTTCAGATTTCTTCAGATGCTAATATATAATACTTTGAATAAGTCAATGCTTGTCTGTTTGTGAAAGAAATGTTAAAATCTGAAATTTTTTTTTTTTTTTTTAACATTCTAATTTTGAACTTATCTGTGCTCTAATCAAACTGAAAAATCTTACACTGAACAGAACTGTTTTAATTTCAAATATAGAACAACTTTTAATTATTCAAGATTCTTTCTTTCTCAAAACATAAAAAATGAGGATACTCCATGCCTTTTGAGGCCAACATAATAACAGACCCAAAAACATGATGGATTAGTGGAACTTGGATTTTATTACACTTCAATAATTGCAGACTTTCTAAAATGCTGATTATTTTAATATTCTTACACGTTACCTTGAAATATATTTTTTTCTTTACAAAATGGTTTGCAATTGGGGAAACACTGTAAAAGCAGAAGTGAAGGATTATGTGTTTGTTTGTTTTTATGTCCAAATCATCCTGTTTACTTCTCCTAAAACTAATCGCATGTATCATTTCCTCTTGTAACCATGAATTGTTGGAATATTTAAAAAATGTCAGTTTTTTTTTGGCTATACTATCTTATTTTAGGATTTATTTAGAAACTCTGTTTAATTTCAGAAAAATCCAGTTGCCAAAAAATCAATTACTGCTACAAAAGGTGCTTTCCTGGATGGAAACAGGGTTCAAAACCAGGAAGCTTTTACAGATTCCTTTCGGTGTTAAGTGCATCCACAGGTCTAAAGAAGGCTTCTTTGTGTTTCCTTTTTCTAGATACTTTTCTTCTTAAAGGTTAATAGAATCTGTTAACCCTCCCATCCACCCCAAAATGACTTTGTTAGGTTTTCTTTAAAGTAAAAAGAAACAACTTCAAATTCTCTTCCACTGTAGCGAAATTCATTGCTATCTTCATTCTTGCCGCGCATAATCTGAGGCTTGTGTTGTTCATAAAACCAGAAATTATAAAATGCTGCATCTTTACATTCAGGAGGAAGACACGTTTGTATGGAAACATTGGATTTCCCTGAATTACCCCATCCCCCGCTCTTCCCTCTCATCGATCAGCACCTCTGGGTGACAGCAGGAAATCACATCATATTACTAGCCCTTTTTTAATATCGTTAGAGGATATTGTTCTGAGGCGAGGTGTGGACTTGCCCAACATGATTACCTCGTATGATGAATTTGCCTTGTTGTTTGGTGACCGCTAACTGACTTCGATGATTGACCCGAACCAGAAGCCTTCTAGTCATTTATTGATGTTCACTGAGTGTTATTCCTTTAATGACCGCTCACTGATCATTGTCAGCTTTATGGCTTGAGGGAAGCCAAGTTAAGTTAGCAAAATTTGACTAAATGGAGTTTTATAGGCTGATGGGCACATAACAGAGTAACTGTGTACACATGTGGCTTGAGTTTCTTAAGTACTGCCTGTAACTTTCTATGTTTCTTGAGCAGAGTACAGACTGAAGGTTTTATAACAATGACAGGCCTCTCTAGGACTTGGCATACTTTAGACCAAACTAAGTTTTCAGTGTTAAGTATGAGTCTGGCCTAAGAATATTGAAACTATTTATTGTGCCGCTTTCTAATTCAATGCAAATACATATATCTAAAATGTTCTACAAATAATGTTTTGTTGAGTTGACACAGTTTCCTTGCTTTTAGATGAGGATTTTTTTATGTTTAAGAAAACATTCATCAACACTGGTTTATATTTATGTAAAACATAGAACAAGGACTTTTTATTTTTGCAAACAAAACTGTTTGTGCGAAAAAGACTGTGTGAAAAGCATATGCTAATTTTGATACAGGAGAAGAAAAAAACCTCGAAGCAGCAAGCGCTTGTACTGATTTGTCACAAGTGGCAAATACTTTTATTGTGAGACCTGAGCAATAACAACATGGTTGAGTTTCTACAGTTTATCTGAAGAAGTCACTAGAAATTGCTTCTTAAAAAATAAATAATTATCATAAAAAGATCAACTATGTTTCAAATTCAATTATAGTCCCGCATGTTAGCTTTACACTGACAACTACTTTATGAGTGCTAACATTAAATGTTAAATTATAACAAACAAGCAAAGGGCCTTGAAGATATGAAAAAAAAATTTTAAAACAATTTGTCACTTAAGGTAGAATTGATCCGCTCCTATAGTTTGCTGTACCTGATAGAAGAACATGTCTGATCAGTTACAGTTTTAAAGGTGTGTCTTCTTGACAATTCAGAAGACGATTCTTATTGTTTTGGAATGTCAAAACGGATAAAGTTCAACACAAAAGGTTAATAGACAGAGTTCAAATAAATTAACTTGCACAGAAGGTGCGTTTTCATTGTGTGATGTTGGTTAAGTGCAAAGAGGAATATCTGCTCTATCTTAGCAGCTCGCAGAGAGCGAACATGTATCAGAAATTTTTATTTCATTATTTACAAAAGAAATCCTTTGTTATATCTATTCACATAACAGACAATTACAAAAGCAAAAAAAAAAACTTCAGTCACTGCTTTTTATCGAGAAATGAATCAGTTAAATAAAGAAAGTAAAAAATAAAAACAATGGATGCAGACTGCTCGCATCTGTTAGACATGATGGACGTGTCTGCATCTCCCAGCAATCAGTGTAAAATGCATTGTTGGTTTGACGTAGAAATATGCCAGATGCAAAACATTTGTCCTACATTTTTTGTAAATTTAGGCTCTACATTTTTACTATTTTTTATGATTTTAACATCCAGTGAGTAGCTCAGTTTGTTTTCTGTACTTCTTTTGGAGTCAACATGTAATCTGTAGCCATAGATGTGTAGCATAAAATCAGTTTGTAAAACAATAACAACACGTATTCTTCAGGTAAAATGTTTGGAAGCTGTTCTTAATATCCATAATGAGTTTTCAATTGGAGCATAAGGAGCACCCTTTTGGCTGTTGACTACTTCTTGTATTTGTATTACTTTACAATTGAGTCAATCATGAAATAATATACACAAAGTGCAAAACTTTAAATTCTTGATAAGAAAACAAACCTTTGCTAACTTTCTGTTTAGGCATTTTTTAAAAACTGTCGGTAATAATCTTTGGTACATTTTTATTTGCTTTTAGGAAAAAGAACCACAAAGACTGCTCAATTATCTGAGGCCATTTCCCTAGAGCCTCATTTCGTAAATACAGCTGAGCCTTACATTATAAGCAGATGTAGTGTAAAAAAGTGTTTCCCCATTACATATTCCATAAATTTCTGCTTGATTGTCATACAGAATTGTGACCTAAATATATATTTCCTTTTTTAAATTATGATTTCACTCATTAAGAAAAAAGTTACCCAACCCTGTCCAATGTTCAAAAGTAATGGCCCCGTTAGACCTAATAACTGATTTCACAACCTTTCGCAGCAACATCTATTATCACGCATTTAGGTTAAAGACATTGAGTTTAATTTTAATGTCAAGGAAATATAATATAATTGTTTTGATTTAGCCACATTGGAGGATTTATGAACATGGATGATCCATGTAAGTCGAAATCTAATTTGAATTAAGGCCTGAACTTTCAAAACACCAGAACAAAATCTTCTTTTCTTTCATTAAAGGTTTTATTAGAGGTTTTATTGGGAGAAAAGTTTCTATTAAAATTGAAATTAAAAAGATGAAAAATGCAACACTTTTTCAACTTAGCAAGTTATTATTTCTCAATTTTTTTTGAGTCTTTTAATCACAATAGTTATGAAAAAACTACGGAAGGTGTTTTTAAATTTATAAAGCTTTTATACAACTAAGAAAAACTTTTGTGGGCTATAGATATTGTCAATGTTTTCGTTATCACATACTCTAAAACATTCATTTTTTAATTACACATTGTGTATTTGTGTCACTCTCAGTTGCTGGAAACACAAACTTTGATTATTCTTATTTTTACTTTACCATCTAGATGATCCTTGAATACTTAAGTAGGTGTGTGGTAAAAGTGATGTTACGGGGATGAAAGCTACGGAAATCCAGTGTTGCAAACAGTTTAGCCTTACATTTTATTCATATGCTTGTAGTTGCCACAAAGTTTATTTGTTCTACAGTTGTGTGCAAACACAATATTGTATTTTGGTGTGTTTTGTTCAGAGTGTGAACCCTTAAATTTTCCATTTTGTTGAATTTGAGGATCTTCAAAAAGCTCTGTAGATATTCTGTTTGAACATCATATGGCACGTCTAGCAGCCGTCTCATTGCCAGAATAAAATGAGGTGGATCCTGTGCACAGAAGGCTCCAAAACACATTTGCATACAAGGATCTTAGTCTTAGTGGGGCTGACATTACCACCTCCTGACTCAGTCTGCGCATTGTGGCAATCCTTTGATCCCATTCACTTTGATTGCTGTATGTGAGACATACTCACACACACTCATAAGGAATTGGAGGCATCGGGCCCCCTACCACAGGGGACGCTTATGCACTCAATAGAGCCAATTAGAGCAGGAAGCATTTAGTGATTCATGCAACATTTGAAACATCCCAGTGGATCCCATTCCATCCTTTTTGTCTTTAGTCTCCTTTTCTCTCCACTCCTCTTCTTTCAATCAGTCTTTCCCTGAATGCATGTGTCGCTGGCTGCCAGCTGATAATGAGATCCGTCTCCTGCTTCACTTTAAGTTGCTGGAGTGAATTAGTTCACAAAAAAACGTTCAATGCATTTGGAATTGGATGTGAAAGAGTCAGTAAGTTTTAGAAGGAGCACATGTTTTTCTAAAACCAATGAGACTTTCTTATCATAGATTCTGCCTAACACCTTATTGAATAAACTTTCTAAGTTTAATCTAATTATTTTAAATTTCTATACTCAAAGGAAGATTTTATTTATGGTATTAATTTCTTAAAAATAAAGAAATACTATATGTCAAGCATAACAAAGCTAAATAAACTCTTTCTGGTGGCCCACATGAACTCCGGAATGGGCCCTCCTTCCATTCAACTTTCCAATAAAAGTCTTGGAGGGACTAATATGTGAATAGCTGACTTCATATGCAATTGAGTATTGTAGCTCAACCTTCTTGTAAACAATCTATTGCATAACTGTGTTTATAACAGCAGTGTATACAGTTATGTTTAGTGCATAATATGGACATGACATAATACTTTTTATATCATATTCATTTCCAAATAAATCAGATTTTACTTTTTTTAATCAGAATTTTGGCTTTTATTTGGTGTAAGCAATAATGATAAGAGAAGCCTTGAATTTCTATAATTATGGTAACATTTTCATTCATTGATGTGTTTTCAACAAATGTGAATTGGGTGTTATATTCAGACATAAGACACAATGTGAAAATACCATCAATTCAATAAATTTGCTGGTCTTTTACTTAAAGTGCACATTTGATTATACTTGAAAGCAGATAAGCAAAATCTTTGAGAAGTGAAACGTAAAAATAAATTACATCTGGATATTCATTGTTTTTTAAGGTTATAGGTATTTTTAAAATGCACTTTCCTGACACAAAAAGATTGTTTGAACTTGCATCTCACTGAAGCAAGACAAGCACAGCCATAAACGGACAGCTGTGTGTTGATTGGAGCACGTTAAATGGGCTGTACTTGTATATCGAAACAGATTGTTTCCCTGGCTTTTGTGTGTCAAACAAATTAGTTCCTATAGTGAGAACTCCTACTTTACCCGAAGATTTTGTAAAACAGAAAAAGGGAGTCCTTTGACAGTACACAAGAACAGATTTCTTTTCATCCATCAATACTGTGCATACAGCACATTTGAAAATCATTAGTACCATAAATGAAGACAATCTGCTCTTTTGGGGGGAAGATTGACATTTCCAAATTTTATTTTTTTCTTTGTAAAATACCCAGATACAATAGGAATTTTAGATTTAGACTGTGATTGCCTTAGAGGATTCAAGGGTTGGGGTGGCATCAGGACTAGCCAGCCAGTAATGCAGTAAAAAAAAAATTATTTTGATAAATTGATAAATGTCACCTGCATACAGATATGACAGGTGAGCATGTCACAGTTGCAAAAAACTACTCTCCAGTCTTCCATGTCAGTCTGATGGATCTGTTGTTGTGCTGGTTTATATTAGGGCTTTTTTATTTTATTTTTTATGGGAACCATATAATTTGCGTTTGGAAGCTTTTCACTGAGTCTTTTTACCTGCTAACAGGAACTAGGACGGACAGACAGAGGAGAGCACAAAAGTCGGGGGACTGAAGGTTACACATCATGAGTCCACTGAATGATTTGATATGTTTTCTGTCTGCTTTCCGTTGGTTGTTATTGCCATCTCTCCATCTCCAACACTCTCTAAGGCCTTTATTAGCATCCATGAGCCTTCCATTCCATATTGCTCTTAGGGGAGGCTTTCAACCAGCCAGTTCATATTTAGTCTCTTGAATGAAACATTCATAACTCAGTTATGTGGTCTTAAAACAATGACTGCTGCTGTTTGGCAAGAACTGCATCAATCACAAGCTCAGAGGAGCCAGCATGAGATAAAAACAAGGGCCCTTGTCAGAGCAATTTGAGATCACCTCTGGGGAAGGCGTGGGAGTCATGGACACAGTTGTGTAGAGGAATTCATGGCAGAAACTTAATTTGTGTTTTCTTAGACCGCACGTATTTCGTTGGCATCTATATTGTTGGTCCTCTTTTTGAGGTTTCTTGATTATTTGATTATTTCGGATTCCTAGCACCATGTTGCACTAATATCTTACGTTAGCTCTGGAGTATTTTAAGACTTCAGCCTCCGTCTGTTGTGTAACCTAACTCAGCCCACGCTATTTTTCTAAACACATTAGTGCTGAATTATGGGTATGCATCGTGTAATTATTGAACGAATGCCCACAGAAAAGGCTCTCCCAAGAGGCTATGCTGTTGTTAGTGTTGTTATTATTATCATCATTAGTGCTATCAGCATGTCTGCAGAATAAATATTCTGACGCTCAAATATAGGACAATTGGTTATTAATCCAGTACAAACAAGGCTTCACGATTTATCCCTCAGCAACAAACACAAGGAGCCCCTCTGTTCAGTAACCCCCACAGTATCGCATATGAAATCTGCCCTTTTCTTTCCCTCCCTTATTCTACTCTAAGCAGTTGAGTTTCTAATTAAAAATCTAACAGCAGAAGAAGAGAGCACCATAGGATGCTCTGAACACATTGTGATAAACCGCGGTTGGAAACTAACAACAACACCCTGCTGTCTGCAACTTCAACGTCTGTCTGTTATTTTTGTTTTTATTGCATAAAAAATTTCATTTTGGATTTTTAATCCAACAAAACAGAAGATTATTCAGTTTTATCATGTCAGACTCTAAAAAACTTGTTCCAATTTAGTAATTTTGCGTGTTTGTATACATATGTAGAGAGGAACATGCACACATCTGACGGCCGCACATAGCACGTTAAAATAGCAGAGGATTCTTGTAGATGGTTTCGACAGTCGTCTTTTACTGAGTGACTTTCCCCCCTCTTTCCTGTGCTTTCCTCTGCCGTTTCTGAAATGTCACAGACGGCTGCTACGCATTTTAGCATGCGGTCCAGGTGCTCTTTGGGTCTCTAAAGGCTCGCTAGCACTGCAAGAAGGAGCAGCCTCATGGTCTCCTCTTTGATAAAGACGGAGAGAAAATAAAATTAGGGACAGCCTGCAAGCGTCAGACGCATGCAGTGACAATTCCGATGCCTCATAAGGCTACACATATCCTTCAATTTCCTCCTGTAAACAAACATAATTTTAAACAAAGAGAAGGAAAACAGCTGAAGAAATGCCAGCAGCTTTTGTTTTGTTGATTAGCTTTTCCTTCTGGTGAAAGTGTGCTGCACATCAGAGCTTATGAGCAACTTCATTTATGAGTAAGCGTGAGGAAAAGGTAAAGACATCGATGGCATTTGTGAATCGTTTAGATGTGGGTGAAAATGTCTGCATTTGTGTTGTCTTTGTCGTTAGTTAGAAGGCCGGATAACTTTACAATCAAGTTTGTACATAAAAGTGTTTTTGCTGGAACAGTAGAGATTTATGGAACATTACATGTTTAAAGCCTTACAAAAAATGGTAACAATAACAATACATTAAATGTATTTATTTTATTTTCTGTTTGTTTATTTTTTATTTTTTACCAAAAAACGCATCTGTATATATATATATATATATATATATATATATATATATATATATATATATATATATATATATATATATATATATATATATATATATATATATATATATATATATATATATATATATATATATATATATATATATATATATATATATATA